>CALNHX010003091.1:0-158954 GCA_940337035.1 Agriotes lineatus | reverse complement strand
CACATCATTTTTGGCAAAACTTTTATGTATGCGGATGATATAAGTATAATAGTAAGTGAAAAAGATCCTAATATCCTTAGCACAAAAATCAGTCAAATTATTAATGATTTCACACTGTGGTGTACTAAGAATGGTTTAATATGTCTAAAACTGTTCGTGTTTGAGTTTTATCCAAAATTTAAGTCACACAGAGTCCGACATATTTCAGTTGGTGACAAGAATATAACAAGGTTTGCTGATGTCAAATTTCTTGGCCTTCGTATAAATAATCATTTTGACTGGTGTAGTTATATAAATGCTTAAGACTCAATCGTAATTTTTTACTAATCTAAACTTAAAAAATTATTTTTCAATTACTGCACTTATGTCTACTTACTAAGGACTTGTACGTATATCCTATTTTATTATTCCATATGTTGTCATGGAGACATGCTCAACATTTTAATAGAGCATTTGTTTGTTAAAAAATCTGTAAAAGGCTTTACCCAGAACTTCCCTCGCCGACATTATGACACTAAATAATTTTAAAAATCAAATTAAGTGCGGAGTAAAAATATCTTCACGTTTCTAATAAATTAAATATATTTTCATAAAAAAAATGTGTCTCGCTGGGGTTTGAACCCGCCGCATCTGCAGAGCGATCGTAACCGCATCCCTATGTAGAGATCGTAGCTGCATAGATAAATCCAACTATGCCACCGAGCCTCTTCGAAATAAGTCCGGCGCGCGCCTCTTTTGAACAGAACGGTGTTATTGTTGAAACGTTTTTATTCTTTTGTGACATTATCCTGTATTGTTTGAGTCTCATTTTGGGCAAATGTAAAGCCTGACCTATGTGAAAGTTATTACTTTTTTCTATTTCAAAATTAACCCAAAAATTAAAAAAAATATTTTCTTACTTTGTATATATTTGTATGAAATTACAGCGGCTTCATGCGAGATAGATATATAATATGTATGCAAGATATCGTCTTCCTCCGACAAACAGTTTTTGAGCTATACTGCCAACAGACAGACAGACAGACAGACAGACAGGCGGACAGACAAACGGAATTAAGAAAACCTCTTTTTCGTCATCTAGGGACCTTGAAACGTGAAGATCTGAAGAAATCTCGGAAGGTGATTTTTTCGTGATTACAATACTTCCTTCGTCTTTCAGACGAGGGAAGTTAGAAGAATAATTAGGTTGATTTTTGGCATACATACAACCTAAAGATTCATGTAGGAGAATATTTAGTGAAAATAAAATTTTAACTGTCCTTAGTATATATTTATATAACTTAACGGGGTTTTCCTATTATTTTACCCCATGTATCAATTGCGTTTCACTGTTTGTCAGATGTAATTGTTGACAAGAGAGAAAAGCATTTGATATAAAGTAAAACACAACTGATACATGGTGAAGAGCAATCGGAAAATCCTGTATTTTGCTATGTAAACAAAGATATTTTTGCGTTAAATGGTGACAACCACCAATATGACATTCGTAACAAAGATGATATTAGAGCCCCTGATTCCAAACATTTTTACTACAAAAAAAAATTATGTATTATGCCGCGCCGGTCCAAAATACAAAAATTGCTTGTTATTCTATTAATGAGTTGATTCAATGACCATTGACTACTGTGTTAAACGTGAACCAACCTGGTCTTTAATGCATATTTTTATTTTGTGTATTGCGATAGGCTTACTATACTTAGCGTCATTTATATTAAATTTTCGACATGACTGAACTGCTTTTTATATACATATTTGAATGTAGAAGCTACAATATGGACTAACAAATTCTATATTCAAATTTTATATTCTTATATGGTCTCCTTCAACTAATATGTTACAGGATAAAATATAAATAGAAATATCGTGGCTTCGAAATCTTACAACATGAACTCATGTAACATATACCGTGATTGACCAACATCAATAGAAAGTGGCACTAAAGACTAATAAAAATTTTAACGACATTTTATATCATTCAAATTAGGTTCTAATTGTGTATGAAACATGGCCAGTTAATGTAAGTTGATGGAGTACAGTATATTATTTTATCTTCATCTGTGTTGTTATAGACTTAACCAAATTAATTTTAGCAACGTTAAGAATTTCATTACCGCACTCTTCTTAGATAGAAAAAAATACATCGAACCAGAATTTATTGATGAAGATAAAATATTGAACAATACACGTTTGCTTATGGCACATAACGAAACTCGTTTGATTGCCGCAAAACTCGGCTCACCGCCACGTTTTGGTAATCAAACTAGTTTTGTTAAGATGCTCATAATCAAACTTGTATCGTTATAGATATTAACGATACAAGTTTGATTATGAGCATCTTAACGACACGAGTTTGATTGCCAAAAACGAGGCGGTGAACCGACTTTTGAGGCAATCAAATGAGTCTCGTTAAGTGCCATAAGCAAACGTGTATTGTTCAATATTTTATCTTCACCAATAAATTCTGGTTCAATGTATTTCTTGATACAAAAAAGTGCGGTAATATTCATTACCGCACTGAGTGAGGTAATATCTATCCATTACCGCACTCAGTGCGGCAATGAAGCTCTTAACGATACTAAAATTAATTTGCTTAAGAGTGTATAACAACACTGATGAAGATAAATATCTATAATGACATCGATTTGAATATTTTTAAATTGCCATAGTATGTAATGTATGCACGTAATTATTGTGAACCTTTTAATTGTTCTAACGAAATATTATATCATCTAATTTATAATGCAGATCGTTATATCAGACCAGATCAATATATAGTTGTTTAATATACGTCTCTCTAAATAAATGTTCTAAGAAGTACTACTAATAAAAAACAATTCGTAATTTGGATAGAAAGCTTGCCATACAAAGAAGTGTTTTACCAAGGCGGTCTATATTGTTCCAGGTCATGACACTGGCTTTGTTGCTAAATCGTGTGCTAGGCCATTCCAAGACACACTAAGTTTTGTTTGTTTGAAATGTATTTGACATTAAAAGCTATTTTGACAAGGCAGTTCATATAAGTTACAAAAATGCCTTTGAAGTGTTGCGTACCAAGTTGCAAGTCAAATTAAAGGCTGTGTGTGAAAAGCACTTTAAAAGAGAGGATATAAAGGGTAATAAGATGAAGAGACCTGTTCCAACTTCAATATCACTAGCTTCCAGGGAAGCTATTTTGTAGAAATTACTGTTTTAGATAAGGTCAAAATTAGTAGCAATGGAGAATTAGGTACCTACCCATTAGGAATTGTTTTTTTCTACGATCGTGTCAAAGTGCCAACTTTTTGCACAGTTTCTAGTGTCAAAAGTGACTTTTGTAGCACTCTTAATATTAGCGCCCGAATTACGTCTATTTGCATATTGCCATTGGTGGCGTGTTTTAATACTATATTAAAACACGCTCTGCCATAAATTTGAATGTCAACATAACCTAAAATATGTAACACAATGTGACGGAAAAGTGTCACCAAACTAAGTTTTTATATTTCTGTTACGATCGTAAAAAAATAGTGTATGATACATGTGTATAAGTGCCATTAAACTACTAGCGACGTTAAACTCGTCGCACGTGCTTCAAATGCGTACTTATACACTAGTATCATAATATACTATTAAAAGGAATATTACGATGAATTGACGCACTACAATGTAAACAGCAGTGATTTTATAGATTTTTTCAACTGGCATATATCAAAACGACAGAAACAGTGCACTGATATATTGTTCATTTAGTGACCAAAACTAGTATTTTTTTGCTAAAGGTTGGCGCAGCTATCTTGCCAGATTGTGGTAGGGCATTCCAAAGGTCACTTTATAGACCAAGTGTTGTGGCCTGGAACAATACAGACCGCCTTGATTTTACGCATGATTTTGATCTGGCGTTTTTATTTTTTTTGTTTTAATTTTGCATATTTGTCTTCCCACTTTTTTACATTTGAATCCTAGTCACTGTAAATTAAAATTGATATCCAAAATATTAAAAGAAGTGATAAATAGAATGTTAATTTAAGAAAATAATTTTTGTATAGTTGTAGTATAGGTATTACATATTAAGAATGGTAAGCACATTTTACCGATTGAAGACCATTGTTTGGAGGAGGAGCGAAGCGACGACTCCAATAATTATTGTGTGAGATCGGTAATTCCTTAACGTTCGTGATGCGTATGACGTTTTTTGCAAGATAGAAATATATTTTTCTTCAAACGTCAGTAAAATGTTGATACCAGGCAACAATATATTGGTGGCATTGTTAGTCTGTGTCAAATTCGAGGTTAGTAGGTTAGGTTTTGCCTCAGGCTGTGTCAAAACTGACGCAAAACCTAACCTGTTAACCTCGAATTTTTACTTGCGGTAAACATAACTTACTGATTTAGCAACAAACTCGGAAACTAAGTAAAATTGTTCTATCGTGCAAAAAAGTTTATTATGCCTTAATTTTCTTACACTCAGTAGAAGCGAATCTAACACTCTGCAGTTCTGAGGATGACAATAGTTGACATCGTAAATGTATATTTCAGAAACGAATAAAATATTTCGATAAAGCTTTTTTGTCATTTTTAAATGTTAATGCGGCATAATTAATTGTCTGGCAGAAATGAATGTAGATAGCATGTAAAATTTGCTTGATTTACATTTTAAGTACAATAAAGGTTAAGGAATGGTCGGCATTATAAGCAAAATTCTTCGGACAAATTGTTTGCTAAATATGGCAACAGGAGCAGCAGCTTTTCTTCGTCATTCTATGCCAGAGCGTTCTTGTAATTAAACGCCTATTACTTACCCTTTTATATTAATGTTAATCTGCATATCAGACAGAAAGTGTCGCATTATGTCTGCAGTGAACTACATTTGCATAGATTTCTAATTAATTCGCCTTTGAACGAAAGCCGGTGATGCTTAACAGTCAACTTTAAGAGTTTATAGAATTACCTGACATGATCCTGTTTCTTTTTTATTCCGCCTCGCAACGTTACTACATTACATGTTACATGCTTATAGCAACATGATTTTATACTTTAAATTAGACGTAACCCAACAAAACTATATGCCGTTAGGAGATAATATCTGTTATATAGAACGACTAATCCTTGCCAAGCTCGTAATTCCTAGATTTTTCCCGCATTAACAGGTTTACCAACAAAAAATCTGCAGTGACAACTTGATCAATCAGTGTTAACAGAGAATTACTTCGCGAGATTGCGATACTGCTAATGACTGAGTATCTTAAAACGAGCTGGAGATATTCCACCCTTTCATTACGATACGCAAAAATTCTCCGAAGCAAGCTAGCTCGCCTTACAACGCAAATAAACACCTGAAAGTTCCATATTTTGCAATCGGCGATTTATTGCCGCATTCTGAAAAGTGCGATCCAGGAGGCTTGGCCGAGCGTTTGTTAACACATTATGCAAAACCAACAATAGCGCACCGTTAGTTTTGTAGGATTTCGAACTGAGGCCGTTTTTTTGGCAGTCGCCATTGCGAAGTACTTACAAGTGAAACGCCCACCGACACTGAAAAAATCCCATTACGAGAATTTATTGTCAAAAGGCCATGTTCAGTTCTAATCTATGGTCGCTGGAAAAAAGCAGCGTTAATGTGTTGACATGATTTAAAGTAATCCCCAAATATTGTGAAAGAACGCATCCTCTGAGGTGGATTTGGCGTTACTAAAGAAGCTCTAAGCCTATTCACCTTTAGCGTCTAAGAAATTTTTTGACTCTTTATAGAATTATCCGTTGCTAGTTATGTAAATATGATATGTAAAATAACATTTTTTACGCACTATATCATCTTAAAACAATCTAATTAATGTTGAAGGTAATTTTGATACTCCATCAATATTGATAGAAACCTGACCTACTCACCCACTCACTTAAATGGTAGTTTATCTAAGAGGGCGCTTAGAAGCCACATGTTAAAATATCATTTAAACGACGTTAGATATGATTAAAATGTCATTCGATATCGTTTAAACAATTTAAATGTTCCAATAAACCATTTCCAAGTTCGTTTAAATCAATAAAATTTTAGCTAGAGCGACATCACGTTACAACTCTTTTATAACTTATTTAAACGACTGCATTTTGTTTAAATAACACGATTTTATTTGGCAATTGTGAATATCGTTTATATGATAGATAATATCGCTAAAACAAGCTTTTATTTCATTACGAATACTTTTAATCTATTTTATGTTATCAAATCCGGTTGAAATAGTTCAAAATCTCATATAATCGTAATGCAAATTTATAGTTTATATTTAGAAAATTTGAACTATATATTGCTTCAACTAGGTACTATAAACTCTTAACTTCCCTAAATCAAAATTGGCATCTTCTTGAAACAACTTTTAATCTTATTTAATTTCATTAAAATCCTGCAAAGCTACTTATTTTCGTTAAAAATTATTCTAAAATGACATTTAAGTTCGTTAAGTCGACTTTCAATGCAGTTTACGCTACTAAACTTACCGTAAACTACTTGAACTTTGTTTCTATATGGTTTAAGCGACTTCCCATCTAGCTTAAACTATTACATTTCTTTTAAACTGTATTTTACGGTTCAAATAACAGCGATGCTTTTTCAGCTGCTTCATATCTCGAATTTTGCTTACATCACTTTTCTGTCTCATTAAAATAACTTTTAATCTCGTTTAGACGACTCTCAGTCTCATTGAAACTTAAGCAATTAAATCTTATTGAATCTATTTTTATTCTCGTTAAAAATAACTAGTGATGTTGTTCAAATTACTTTAAAATTGGCTTTAAACTACCTCGTTTAAACTGTATTTAAGCAAATTCCAATACAGTTAAACTATCACTTTTCATTTAAACTGTTTTATGCAGTTCAAGTAACTGCAAATTTTCCTTCGTCTGCTTTAAATCTTATTTAATCGGCTTTATATTTAATTAAAATAACGATTAGTCCCGTTTAAACGACTTTAAATCTCATTGCATTCCTTTTCATTAAATTTAGTTGAATCTACTTTTATTTGCGTTAAAAGCAACTAGCGGTAATGAGATTTAACTCGTTAAAATGGCCATAAATGTGGTTTAAACTATAAAATTTACCGTAAACTATTTGTTTTTGAACCTTGTTTAAGCTACTTTAAATCTAATTTAAATAATTAAATCGCATTTAAACTGTTTTATGCAGTTCAACTAACTACTAATCTTTTATTTCTTTTAAGTTTTATATAGTCGACTCCACATTTCGTTTACATCACTTAGGTACCATTTCGTTAACAACGACTTTCTGCTCTACTAAAATATTCTTTAATCTCTTTTAAACTACTTTAAATTTCCGTTTAATGCAGTTTCAACAATTAAATCTCGGTGAATCTATCTGTACTCCAATTAAAAATAACTTTTGATATCGTTGAAATGACATTTAACTCGTTAAATTGACTTAAAATGTGTAAAATTGAGCAATAAAAAATAGATTAAACTTATTCTAATTCATATTTTTATATGGGTATTTCGCCACTCTGCAAATTAAAATATTAAATAACGAAAATATTAACAACGAACGTTTCGAGGGACAATCTGCCCTCGTTATCAACGAATAACAATTAAAACTAACAAGAACTTATCTTTTTTTCTCTGGAAGGAAAAACGACCAACCTCCAATGAATTTTCTGACATTGACGTTTGTTGATATCTGTACCTACTTGATCTCATCTTTAAGAATCGATAGTTTTTCTGTCTCATTAAATAACTTTTAATCTCATTTAAATAACTGTACATCACATTTAGACTCCTTTATTGGATTAATATCGTTAAATCCACCCTTATTCTCGTTAAGAATAATTACTGATATAGTTACAATTATATTTAGGGTCAGTAACACAACGTCAAATCATGTACATCCAACATCTATTTATAATATAGTGTTTTACGACGGTGAAAAGCAATCGGAAAACACTCTAAGGATATTGCTATGGTTATAATTCAAACACAAAAGTTCAGTATTAGTCCCTTGTGACAAAACAAATAGAAAAGTCATGGAGATATAATTATTATAGGTTTGTTATCATAACAACTAATTCAAGGCTTGTTTGTAATTCATAAATTTTATTAATAGCATATCAAATGTCACGTGAGTGTCGCAAAAATCAGAAAATGATAAAAATACTTTAACGACATTTCAGAGAGGTGTTGTATAAAGCGTTTTATGGTACTCGAGAGGAATGCCTGTTCGCCACGCAAGAAAATAAAGCTTTTCATTCGTGACTAATATGATACATTCCACGTATACAATGAATAACTATTAACCGATTTGAAACTTCGTTTGCATAATTTTTGATTCAGCTAACCAAGACGTTCAATCACCTAAAAATAACTTTTATTCTGATTTAAGCCACTTTAAATCTTACTTAAACTACTTTTTCCCGGTGCTGATCATGTAAGTCAACGGTACAGCCTTAGTAACAAAACGTGTAAGTCGGCGATTATTATTGTTTGCTGCTTTCCGTTGACAACGGAGCTTATATTATTATTAAGTTAATATTATTATTAAGTTCCTAGGATAATAATAGCTATTTAAGTAACATGGAATGTAAGGACCTATTAACATTTGAGGTAGGCAAGTACAAGCCAAGGCTTGTTGCCTGCCGAAAATTTTAATTAGGCGATACACTCCGAGTTATCTTATTATAGTTTTCCCGCTGCTTATCGAAATTTTCCTAGATAAAAAAAATCGATTGTTTATCACCTGTTACCAGGATTAATTTTCGTAAGTCGTGTTACCTGTGAGTGTCACATGTCACATAAACACCTGCAATTATAAACAATCTTGCGTTGTTAATTTTATTATCCTAGGAACTTAATAATAATATTAAGTTCAATTGTCAAGGGAAAGCAGCAAACAAATATAATCGCCAACTTAGACGTTTTGTTACTAAGGCTGTATCACTGACTTACATGATCGACAGCGGGAAAAATTAGTAACGCAAGATGCAGACTTAGGCGTTTTGTTTATAATTGTAAGTGTTTATGTGACATGTGACACTCACAGGTAATACGACTCACGAAAATTAATCCTGGTGACAGGTGAAAAACCAAACGATTTTTTCAAAAAGCTAGGAAAATTTCGATAAGCAGCGGGAAAACTATAATAAGATAACTCGGAATGTATCGCCTATTAACATTTTCGACAGGCAACAGTTGCGGCTTTGCCTTGGCTTGTACTTGGCTACCTCAAATGTTAATAGGTCCTTACATTCCTTGTTACTTAAGTAGCTATTAATGTAATTTAAACAATTATAGTTTTTCTCTACACTTTTAATCTCCCCAATAAATTTTAAATTTCAGTATAACATTTTAACCCATTGAAACAACTACCAAACTAACCAAAAATACAATATCGCTTAAACAACTACTATCTCAAGTAAACTTTGTTTTACCGACTTCCAATCTACTTTAGAATGTTAAATCCCATTTAAACATTTTTATATCTTTAAAATCACTGGGCATTTCTAGTTGAGCTACTTTAAATCTTGCTTATAGTAGACGCAAAGATACTTCGGACAGAGCGAGCTTTAAAAGTTAAACCGCAAATGAGTTTACTATTGTTAGTCCGCTTAAGTCGTGCCAGGTATACGCAAAGGTGGGAATATTTCCAAGGTGGTATTTATTTCGTTTTGTAGTGAAGTTTCTACTTAATTTATATTTAATTATCTAATAATATTGAATGACAAAATTAATTTTACTAGGTAAATAAACACATTATGCGATTATGCCCTGATTGAGGAATAAATTATTTTTGCTCAAATGACATTCCTAGATAAGAGAAATCGACATTTAATGTTTCGTCGCGTCATATTGGCATTAAAGTATGTATTTACAACTACATCCCTTCCAGTAATTAGAATGAAAGATAAATTATATAAATCACTTGACTTGTCTTTACTTCCCAAATTTAATAATAACGTTGCTGTTATACTTTGACGCACGTTAATTATCATCTAGTATTTGTGTTGTGTTGTATTTTGTGGAATATGTGGAGACCATGGGATACTAATGAAATTGAGGATGAAGTTGAAGAAGTCGCTGCTCCATGTGATGAGTTAGAAGAAGTTGATGATGCGGGAGAGAGACCAAGCCAGCGATCAATGCATTTTTTATCCGACGATGCGAAAAACATAGTCTTGAATGTATACAACGCACTAATTTCTGAAGGAGAAAGCAATGTTGTGAGAAGAACTGCGTTTTTAACTAAAGTGCCAAAAAGTACGGTTTTTCAAATTGCGAAAAATCAAGCGCTGCCACGTAAACGGCGTTCTGATTATGGGTGTCACAAAATATTAACAAAGCCTAATGAACATGCAATACGCGGCGTAGTTTATGACATGTATAAAACTAATGTGGTGCCAACAATTAAAACTATTCATGATACGATCATTGGTGACATGGGTATAAATTGTTCAATGACGACATTAAGGACATCGCTAAAAAATATGGGATTTCGCTATAAGAAGATAGATAAAAGACAACAAATAATGGAATCTCCGCGGATTAGAAAATGGCGATGCGAATACTTACAACAGATAAAAAAGTTTCGGGAAGAACAGAGACCGATATTTTACTTGAATGAAACTTGGTATGACACACACGATGTGGTTCAAAAAGGATGGACAGATAATTCTCGGAAATGCCAATTAGACATTCCACCTTCAAGAGGAAAACGTATTATAATTTTACATGTAGGCCATGAGATGGGATGGGTGAACGATGGTCTCCTATTATCTGCGAAAAATATAAGAGACTGTCGATTGGACTACCATGAAGACATGAATTCAGATGTGTTTGAGTCGTGGTTTTCAAATAAGCTGTTACCAAATTTGCCACCTAATAGTGTGATCGTTATGGACAACGCCAGTTATCACTCAAGGCTTGCTGAAAAAGTGCCAAATAGTAATTCTACTAAAGCAGAAATTACAGATTTTCTTTACAAGAACAACATGTATTTTCAAGAAACTTACAATAAGAATCAATTACTGGAAGTGTTGTCCATTAAGAAGTTCTCTAAAAAATATGTAGCAGACACCATAGCTACAGAACTAGGCCATAGAGTTTTAAGATTGCCACCATATCATTGTTGTATGAATCCTATAGAAATGATATGGGCAGAATTAAAAACACACATTCGAAAACGTAACCAATGCCCCAAGTTTAGTGAGAAAATGATAGAAATAATTAAAGAAGAAGTTAATAAAATTCATGTAAATAGCTGGAAAAACTGTGTTCGGCATGTGATTGGCATTGAAGACCAATTTTTTAAATTTATTGATATTCCAGAATTAATTATTAATTTAAGAGACAGCGATAGTGACGATTGGCCATGTGATAGCGATAACGAAAATTAATTTATATATTGTACTCATAATTGTTGTTTTTTGTATATATCAATCAATAAACTGTAGTTATTTGTTGCATATACATATTTTCTATAATTTTTTGTCTTTCTTGATTGTATCTTTTTTTATTAACAATGTTGTTAAATAAAAATAATAAGTTTTTAAACACTAACAAACATTGCGTTTCCGTAGCCGCATTTCGATTTTAAGGATATGGATTTGCTTGTGAACTATTACAAAGGGATTGTCGTGTGTACAACATAATCCCACCTGCCATGCTCATTAACCTTTAAGTAGTAGCCTGAGGCGTCCGAAATATATTTGCTCCAACTATACAGTACAGTTTGTTTTAATAATTTTAACTAAAACAGAATCTTTCTTTACAGAATATCCAGCTTCTCTAGTAGTGGAGTAGATCTGGCGAAAAAAAAAACGAAAAACAAACTCTTTTTTCGATTTTTTTTTGTGATTTCATAGAGTCGGGGTCTCTCTTTCAGATGATCACTATGGGAAGACTACCGGAGGTGCAAATCCCGGGGGAGGGGGGAAATTACCGTTCAAAGATATGGGAAAACGGGTTTTTCGCGAATAACTCGCTGAGTTTCATCCCTATCCGAACAGTTTATAAGGGATGAAATGAAGGGCTCGCAAATACAAACAAAATGAACTTTGGTTGGTCGAAATCGGTCCAGCGGTTCGCGAGATATTGCGTTTTGGAGGTTGCAAAACTGCGCCCGGAATTTCGCCGCGGCGGGAACCCTCCGCGGGCCGTGTTCGCGTTTTTCGCGGGGAAGATATTGACCTACCGACTTTATTTTTTTTCCTCCTGTTAGGTAATCACAATCAAAATAGTTTGTCCAAATTTTTAAGTAGCTAGGTCAATTAGGAGGGGGGGGGGAGGGAAAACAATAAAAAAACTTTGCTCGGGGCAAACTTTTGTATTTATTGGCCGATTCGGATCATCCAAACTGGAAAATCTTCGTTAAATTTTTCGCTACAAGATGAGTCGGGGGTGACCAAGATTTTCGCGAAAATGGGAAAATGGTGGGCAATTTTCCGATTTCGAAAATTTTATTTATTCATTTTCGCGGTGAAGGAGTGGAGTGGGAGACAATTTTTTTTTGTCACCAGATTGCAATTTTTTTCCCCTTAAAAATGAGCCCCCTAAGAACCCGATAGGACAGTTATTAAGAGAGGGAGAGAAGTGAACGCGTTTTGCCCTGTACAAGGGCAAGGGATAGGGCTAGCGACTTTGGGCGCAGTTTTTCGACCTTCAAAACGCAATATCTCGCGAACCGCTGAACTGATTTCGACCAACCAATTCATTTTATTTGTATTTGCGAGCCCTTTATTTCATCTCCTATAAATTGTTCCGATCGGCAGGAAACTCAGCGAGTGATTCGCGAAAAACTCGTTTCCCATATCTTTGAACGGTAATCCACCCCCCCCCCCCTCGCACCTCCGGTAGTCTTCCCATAGTCCATAGTGATCATCTGAAAGAGAGATCCCGACTCTATGAAATCACAAAAAAAAAATCGAAAAGAGAGTTCGTTTCCAGACCCAGATCTACTCCACTATAGATAGACAGACGTATTCTGTAATCTCTACCTGTCAGTTATTTGTGTTTGGTAATGTAACCTCTTCAATTAAAATGGTTTTGTTCAAGAACATAACATTTTTATGATGAAATCCTATTCTCGTAACGGCCGTCGAGTTGATGTTGTTCTTTGAATCACTGCGTTGAAGTTAAGGTAGAGGGTCATCCTCCGAGAAGAACGGCAGAAGTAATTGAAAATGTAAGACAGATTATAGAAGATGCCTCTCGATCCCTACCATTTGCCTAAGGAGAAGCCTAATTTTATGATAGTGACAACTCTTCATCTTAAAAAAATAGGAATGTGGGCGGCTATTTTAAGGCGTAGAATAATTGGGCCATACATTTTTGAAGGTAAAAGTAGAAAAAAGTGTTTATCTGTTAAAAAATCTACAAAGATTTTTTTCTGGCACTGTGACTGCAGCAAGGTATCGAGAAAAGCTTTTACGGCCCTTTTTCGAAGAACTTCATTACAATGAATGCAAGTTTGGTTTTTTCCAACAAGACACTGCACACACAACACATGATACCTTAAATATGATACGAGAATTTTTCGACAGATGGACTATTAGTCCAAACCCATCAATACCTTATCCTGTCAAATCTTGCAACCTCACGCCATGCAATTTCCTTCTGTGGCCGTATTTAAAGAACTCTATTTGCCAGCAACCAATACATGACCGAAATGAACTGTGGCACAGAAAATTAATAATAATCCAAATATGTTAATAAATGTCAGCAATGGGAAGAGTTCGAGCATGCATGGGTAAAGGCAGAGAACATTTTGATCATTTGTTATGAATTCTTTTTTAATTGCAATAAATTACAGTTATGTTATTACCATCTAATGGCAATGTAGGTAGTTTTAAACATTTGCTTTTGAATGCTTTCTTGTTATTAAATTTGTTTATACAAGTAGGGTTAGGTACGTTTTGTGGTATGTTCACAATGAACTTTTTAGCGCCGACTTAAATGAACACCCGATATAATATCTGTAAAAATACTGACCTCCACAGATGCAATTTCCAAATGATTACAAATAAGCTTGAAAGATGGGCGCTCCTTTGGGTTTAATTTCCAGCACATTTGCATGATCAGCTTGATGCCTTCGGGACAAGTATTGGGAACAGGGGGCTTGAGTTTTCCAGTGCCCACCATGTATATTATGGCGCTTTGTTCCATATCTTTGTATGGCGTTTCACATGTCAGCAATTCCCACAGCACAACTCCATAGGACCAAATATCAATCTTTTCAGAACAGGCCTGCTCCTGGATAGCTTCAGGAGCCATCCAGGCGACTGTACCAGCAAAGCTCATCTTGGTGCTAACTTCATTCCACATTCTCGATGTCCCAAAATCGCTGATTTTTATAACTTCACCTTCACCAATTAGGACGCTGCAAAAGCACATAAAAGTTGAAAACGAACTAGATGAAAATGAACAGTATAAAAACATGTACTCACTTGGGACTTTTCAAATCTCGATGAATAATTTTATGAGCGTGCAAGTACTGCATTCCACTGGCAATTTGCTTAGCCCACTGAATCACCCTGGTGGGGGTGACCATTTTCTGCTGATTCCTCAGCAAATCGTAGAGGGGACCGTAGGGGCAGTACTCCATAACGATGCAATAGCAAGGCGACTGCGTGCAGACCCCCTTAAATTTAATTATGTTGGGGTGGTTCAGCTTCCTTAAATTTTTAATATCGGTCTCTTTTATGTCTGAGACTTTCTTAACAGCCACCGCCTCGTTATTTAACTTTCCGGAAAAAACAATGCCCTGGCCCCCACAGCCCAGCCACTGCAGGTCTGTTATGGACTCGAATGGAATTTCCCAGTCATCTGTAATGTTTTAAGTTTAGTTAGGAAAAGATGTTGTTTACTCTAACAATGCTCCTACCCTGGTTTCCTTTGATTTCATGGGCATTTGCTTTTCCGATGATGGACAGCACCGGCCGCAAGCATCCGAAAATGCCCTCCATCCAGCCCTGCTTGAGTGCAAACGCAGGTTGGGGAGTGTCAGGCGAACTGTCATTGTTGCACATGGCTTCAGGTACACTAATAGCTACTTTAGGGTGCTCCCCGGTGGGTTGGTGAATGCTCAACTGGCCCATCTCTTCTTGGATGCATAGCATGCTGCAACGGAAAGTGAATTGTAAACTCAAGTTTTTAATTATAAAATATCTATCAAATAAAATATATAATTAGACAAATGTTGCACTTAGTTGTATTTTATTAATAAGAAAAAGTAATAACGTCCAATGTTTCAGCAATATCCTTCCATGCATGTTGTCTGCAGCACATCAGTATTGACACACATAATTAAGAATTGCACAGTCACATGATTAGCATAAATTAATTTCCCGCTTCTAAGAGACGTAGTTAATTACTACTTTGTTTCCAACACAATAATCTTTTTTATCATGAAAAATAATGTTTTATTATCATAATTAATCATTTATAAAGAACAAAATGTCTATTTTGTAGCGCAAATTTTAAAAAGTAAAGTTTGGGGTACGACGCTCCAATGCCAATGAGTGGAGGAGTTTGGGCTAAGACTGAGCAGCTTAAGGCGACTGATAACCACAACACTAAATTTAGAATTTAAATAGAAGTGCCTGTACAGACTGCACAATTGTAATTTTTGCAAAGCTGTTCAAAGTTATTTAACATATTTTTCCTGTTTCTGAGTCAAGTAGGGGAGACCGGGTCACAGTCGTCATTGTACCAAAACTTCTGTTACAGTTTAAGATTAAGTGACTCCATCTGGAAGAGATAAGCTAAAGTTATAATTAATATGTGTCTCTAGTCTTACCATTTGCAGTCTGTTGGTTTTGCTATAACAGTAGTTGGCTATTTGTGTTTCAGTGCACATGTACTAAAATTTTGAAAAGTGACAATTAATCTTTTACAAAAGTTCTTCGAATATCAATTGACAAAACAACCATGTTACATCAGTGCTACACATGTAGTTAAGAGCATGATTATAATAAAGTTCTCAAATCTGTTTAATATTTTACAGTTATTATTTCAAAAATGTGTTGAGGTTACCTTAAGGGCACAATGGTCATCAACCATATGGGGCACAGTGGTCACTGGTTAGATTTTACTTCCTGTGCCCAACAACTAATCAATGTTATCATCCAAAGTAGCAATTATTCCTCTGCCTAACGATGTTTTGTTCAAATTTCAGACAATGGTGCGTAATAGACACATAGAGACCCAGAATGGACTAACTGAGGGACATTTAATGATGAAAGTAATTAAATCGATTCTTAATGGTGGTTTGACTACAAAAGCTTCTACCATTTGGTACTCTATATCTCGAACAAAACTTAGACGTTGCATTGAGGCTGACTACTACTATCACGCTACTATAGAAAATGTCCCTAGATTAAATCCATATTATGACAATAGGAGAGTCTTTTCTGATCAATAAGAGTCAACCTAGTATTACTACCTGAAAACTTCACTAGGTTTTTGACCGAAAGCAGCACTTTCACTGTAGTTAATTATTTTTCTATTAATTGTGCATGGCACCAATCTTTCCTTATGTATGAAAAAATTCCTAGATGTCATCTTTCGATATATGAGGCGGCGTTGAAACGGGCTCTGACCTAGCTCCACCTGAGCTCAAATGCAGTAATTAATCATCTTTCGATATACAGCCCACTTGTACATGTGTGTATTGTAATAGTTACTTGTATATAAGTTTTGAACGGCTGACAGTGTGCGAGAATTTCGGTCATCTATAAACAACGTAATTTTGTCATTACAGTTTTAAGCGGGAAAGAAACATTGAGGACGACACGCTTGTGCAACAAAAGTGGTGTCTGTGGTGTAACACCTGCGATGGGCCATCCGAGCTGTCGAATTTTGCCAACGCCCAACAAAGTACATTCAGTACAAAGCGGTGAAATAACGCACCAGCTACCAGAGGTTGTTTTTGAGCCAAGTCTTAGCGTAGTTTCGCGAGCTCCGAAGACAGCCAGCTAAAATACATCTCCGACCATTTACGGCCTATTACAAGGCACGACTTTCAGTGAGGGGTCAACTTCTTCTAGCGTCGGCGTAGTGGAGAAGCCTGCACCAGGTGTAAATCTACGGATTTGAATTCTTAAATGTAAAACAGGTTGGTGTTTTTCGGCATTTAGGAAAAATAGCGAGTTGCATCATATTGAATCACATTGAGTCTTAACCCAGGAGACGGGTTGGGGCACGTCCTAAATCTATTTTTTACTCCTGACATCAAGCGGCATCCGCTGCGTGTGTAGCGGATTACAGTGCGAAACGCTGCGCGCTGCATGTTCCGCATGAAGTCGGATTTTTATGCATCAAATCGCGACGGCGGATTCGATGCAGCATAATATTTGCCTATTAAAGACAGTTTTTTGATGTCCTTCTAATGTTGCTTAAATGTAAATATATGTCGGGATGCAGTTATTCTGCTATTCTTTGACTTATAAATGCGTGTAGCAACCCGCCAATGCACTTAGATAATTCGTTTTTAGTTAATTTAAGAATTGTCATTTATTCTAGGGTTGAATCCTAGCTTCTTTATTGCTTTTATATGTGTATTTAAAAGCCAATATATATTTGTGTTACACTGATTGTAAGTACATTGATTTTTGTTAAAATAGAAGCTCGGAGCATATATTTTCAGTGTTAAAAGCCAGATTGTGTCAACTTCCAGAGCACTGTTGCATTGATTTCTTTGCAACTACAACTAAAATAGAGGTAAGAAGTTTCTTATTGCAAAGTGAGCTAGCTAAGAGCAAAAAAGGCAAATAATTTACAGAAATTAAACACAACGAAGGGGCTTATTACAGCGCTTAGGCTATTGAAGCCGAAATTGAAGACCAAAAGATGCTTGCGAGAAGAAATATGCTGTTTCTAGATAACGAAATTTCAGCGTAGCCCTCTTATGTTCAGATCTCAGAAATAGCCACGCAGTATAAATTTAAATAATATTGTCAAAGGAAAAGGTGTAATTTTACATTGGAATAATAAAAAATGCCACTGTTAATTCTCAAAGAATCATGTAATTTGATGTTCAACTAGTCCACATGCAAATATTCTATAAAACAAAAAAATATTCCCAACGGAACATGTCTAAGTAAATGTTGAAATAATCAGATCAAGCAGTAACTAATTCTTCACAAAATATAATTAATTCTATAAAGAAGATATCTAAAGTACAAGAAATATCCAAATAGTAACTAATGATTTATGAAAAACGATAAAGCGCTACATTATGTTTAAATAGTTAGAAATAATTAGGCAGTAACGACTGTTTATGAAACACTCAATTTCCAAAGGAAACTTCAGAAATGTTTTATGAAAAAAATCTTAAAATGGGAATCTTAATTTAATCTCTGAAACATTTTTGTGGCGTGATATAACTCATGCTGTTTATGGGGTATTTCGCGACCTTTACAACATTAGTAAAAATCCAAAGTTTTGAAGAACAATCTGCATTTGTTATCAACGAATTAACAATTAAAACAGTCTACTACTGGCCACTTGATCTGATCTTTAGGAACCGATCGCCAACTTTTATTTAAATCTATCGAAAATGATGATAAAGATGCATACTTGTTAAGTAAAATATACGCGGTTTCTTTAATTTTACGTCTAATTGACATCGATTTTTCAGCCGTGCAGCAAAACTCTTTTACAAAAACAAGCAAGACCTACCCAATGCTTTATGAAAAGATCCTAAAATGGAAATGTTCAATTTTTATGCTCTAATCATCAGAAAATGGCTAGGCAGCAACAATGCCTCACAAAACACTTATCAGAAATAACCAAAACACAGCAATTAATGACCTCACTATAAAAATATCAAAATGAACTGATATATTTTAAGAAAATCAAATTAAAAAGTCGATTTTTAGCAACAGTTATTTATATAAACAGCTAATTACGAATTTAATCGTTGGAGGCTATAAATTTATTGTAGCTATAATAATAATACCTTACCGTTATTTAATAGTACCTTGTTCAATTATATACGTACAATAATCGTCTAAGCGCTTTTAGTAAATAAATACTTAGTACTTCATTTTTAATTGCTTTAAAAATTACGAACTTTCTCTAAAGTTTCTCTAGATACTCACAATAACTGCTTCCTATAAAAACTTGAATTCTAGCCAAATGATACCTTGCATTCATCCGTTGACTGCTTTTCGGGCAAAGCCGTTCAACCACCTCTAAAGCTATGGCTTTTACACCAATCCTAAGTATTCTAGATATTGCAAATCTATGTAAAAACAGGACAGGAGTCGATTATTCTCTCTCTGCTTCAGTTGATACGACACTTGCAATAAACTGTTTGAACATAACAAAATCTGAAGTTATGATGAGGCCCGTCTGTCGGCCTGTCCCTTCGAGACCAAGATCAATTTTTAATAGTTCGGTTTAAATTATTCTCAATTTTAATTTTGTATGTTACAAAAGCAAATAACGTTTCCTAATTTGTATAAGCACGCGACATGCAACGATTACCTCCGATATAAGAGATGTGAACTTGCAGGGCAAAGATCAATGATAAGGGGAATGAGCTGATAATAAGCACAACAATTTCATGCGAAATAATAATATAAACTATACACAGAACTGTTCGAATTATTACCACGTCACACTTATCTGCTGTTATAGTTGAACAACGACAAGTTTTATTACTGCTGTTACTGCTTGTGAACTATTGAAATCCTAGCAGCTTAATTTTAAAATAATAAATTAGCAAGGACAAAAATATTGAGCCAGAAAATTAATAAGAAAAAAAATTAAACTTCCGCTTGCTTTTAGTTTGGGCGTTTGGGGAAGCCCCCTCTTGTCATAACTATTTCATTAATAATGTTAATCGACTGCTTCACATTTATCGCAGGTTTCCTGGCACATTATCGTATTCTGTTTGATAACTAATGTAGACAGCAAGTCTGGAGCCAGCAACTGCTATGCATTTCACATGATTACGTTAATAGAATGGGAAAGTCCTCCTGTTATTATGGATTAATGGTGCTAGTTTGCGTGTACAAACCAGAATGTAATTATGCGGAAATTCTTAAAAGCGATTGCCAGTCGACTCTTCTGTAAATTTCCGAAAATCAAAAATAAATTGTAACGAGTATTACAGAACAAATAAGTTTTAATATCTGTGTCAACGTTAGTTCTATTATATAAAAAAATTAAAACGCCAGAATGAATTAGCGATTGTTGAAAAGCAATTCTACAGCAGGCAGTAGAATTGAGGCTGGGCGTAATTAGTACACCTATGTAGCAACAAGGTTAGTTTGCGACATCAATTAATTATCTAAATCTAAGCTACTACACCTGCAATGTAGCCGGCAGTTCGTTTGGCTCAGCAGGTTTATTAATGGCCCAATTAGCTACGAGTTCGGTTCCTTGAAAATATTTTAATATAAATGCGAAATAGCATTGCTTTCCGGACTTTGCAAATTGACAATTAATGATACTTATGGGCAACATACCTAAATTATTTATTTTTCATTGTTTAACGTTAATTTACATTAAAACTGATAAGTATACGTAATGTCTTACAACCATAGGCGCCGACTTCATGGGTTCAAGCTACTTTTAGGACACACTAAGTAAATAAATGTATTTGTTTTTCTGTTAGTGTCAAATAGTTCTGACGTGGAAAACCTTTGTTGGTTTCGACGAAACATTCCAGAATTTCAGTTGACTTTTGCCATTGTAAATGTTTTAACGAGGCTGCAAATGTGTTTGGTGTAGTGATAGAAATAGTGTTAAAACATAGAATAAATCCATATTGTAACAATTTATAACGGCAGTAGTCCACTCGGTGGTTATTTTGAATCGAAGGTAAACTCAGTCGGTGGTAATTCACATTTTAAAAATATTAAAATAGCATAAAATCGGAAGTAAAACAACTCGGAGGTATTGCACGCAGTGGTGTTTAGCACAGTTGTCTGAAAGTAACTGTTGTTTGAACTGAATTTGCAGCATTAGAACTACGAGCTATTCACGTGCATTGCTTCGCACATAATCTACATTTGGTTGATGTCGAAATTCTCTAAACCTCTAAACTTCAAATTTAACAGGAAGAAAAAGACAAACGTTGAAATGTTAGTTCATTTAGCCCAACAAGATGGATCATGAGATTTGCTTCCATAAGTTATACCTTTACAAATTATTTGACTCCTTCATGGAGTGGAAAAGTATCGGAACCGGAAACGAACAAATCTAGAGCAAAAGCTAGTGGCTTCCTCAGTCAGATGGAAACATTTAATTTTTTTCTATCATCTTAAAGTACTATTTAATATTTATATACGTTGATGCTACTAATGCAACTGTTAAAAAAAGTCGTTATGATTTTAATGGAAGCATTCAGATGGTAAGAGGGTTCTTTTTAATTTTTGGGAAAAAATCAAACAAACTACCTCTTTCCAAGCGAATGAACCGAAACTTCATTGCCAATGACGTATTTTAAGGAGACTTTGTGATGTTTGAAAGACCACAAATTTTACAATGTTGTAGATTAGTGTAAAAAAAATTACATGCTCAGCCTTTAGAACAGAAACCGTCTCGACAACTTTTTGGATATTGTAGAAAAATGTCTAGTTGGAAAATCGAATGAAGAACACATTGGCTTTAAACAGGCTAATAAGCTATCTAATTGGGACATTCCATCAATAATATGAAAACAAGCGTTACACCATTCGTATAATAGTAGGCTAATCAGGCATTTTTATTATTTTGTGTGTTAAGTAAACACAGCGTATTAACGAAATGTATATTTATCCCTCAAAAATCGCCATTAAATTTTAAAGAAATATAATTAGAACATTATAAGTATATTTGCTACTTACTACCTTCTCAATACTGACTGCGATTTAAATAAATAGTGGAATATTAAACTAAGTTGTCAAAATATTTTCTATATTACGAAAGACTTGTTTTAACATTGTTTAAAACACGTCTGAATGATTTCTTCACATATTCGTTTAGAGTAATATTGAATAAAATCCAAGTGGTAAAGTGTACCTATATCGAATAAAAACTAACGCGTACCGAATAACCACTAGTTTTTCAAAGAAAATAATTTCTTTTGACATTATACCATAACCAGTTTTCTGTATAAGTTGCTCATTCGGAATTCACTTTAATTTCAAATGACAGACAATTTCCCAAGCAACATTTTCTTCAAACAAGCACTGACATTATTCTTCAAATATATTTTTTGATAGTATGTATCTTGAATGTACTCCATTCCTGTGGAGTTTTAATTTATTTATATTTTATTTTAAAGAAAAATATCACACGCAGATCGATCTATCTATATATGCATCCGGAACGCTCTAAAGTTAGTTGTAGAGTTCCTATATGTACTAAGAGTTGAGCCATTGGATCCACAAATCAAGGACCATGTGATGTAGCACAGATATCTTTCATTTATTTTAGTTGAAAGAAATATGCATAAAGTTTAAAATCGGCAAAAATCAGATACTCCATGATTTGTGGATCCAAAACAAGTAACCCTACATGTCCCAACTCTTTTATATACAGGGACTCTAGTTAGTTGTAGAGTCCCTGTATATAAAAGAGTTGGGACATGTAGGGTGACTTGTTTTGGATCCACAAACCATGGAGTACCTGATTTTTGGCAGTTTTATACTTTGTGCATACTTCTTTCAACCAAAACAAATGAAATATATCTCTGCTGCATCACATGGTCCTTGATTTGTGGATCCAATGGCTCAACTCTAAGTATATATAGGAACTCTAGTTAGTTGCAGTCACGTCTGCCATCTAGCGCGATACTAGCAAACTAACGACAGTTTTCTATAACTAAAACAGTTTTCTGTAAATAAAGTCACTGTTACTGAATTATAAAGTAAGGTAGAATGTATAATTTAATAACAGATAATTGTTGTAATAGGCTTAAGTGTAAATAAGAAACTTAAATGTAAGCGGCCTCGTGAACCGAACCTTGACTAAACTTATAATAATTTAAAAACACATATAATTCAAATCTACATAGATAAATTGTAACAAATTTTCATTTCATATACAGTTATATACTACGTAATGTTGGGGTTGACAAGTGTAAAAATCATTAGCCACCTCTGTCCATTTCAAAAGGTCAATTATATTTGAAATATGTACATTCTGTTTTCACAAAATACGAAAAATCAAATAAATTAGCAAAGTTTACTCGACATTTCAAAATGTCAAATACTTGTGCAACATTGCAACAATCGAAAATAGTTTTATTGGAAAATAATAGTTTTATTCTTATCTTTTACAAGTTAGAATTCTACACATTCCTTTTCAATCTTTAGTAGTTTTCATGACCAGTAACAGGAACTTAGCTCTTTACATTTTTATTTTATGTTATTGATAACAGAAAATATGACGCTATTGCAAAATGACATACCTAGAAGCAAACTATGAAGCTATAAAGTAATACAGGAAACAATTCTACAATTGTGAATATAAAAGTATTAACTGTGTTTTTGTATTTCGTTAGAAATAAATCATATATCTATTATGTAAATTAAGCTGCAAATTAATACCGCTAGTCAGGTTTAAGTAATTTCAACAAGAATCAGTCTCTACCAGAGTGCAGCTTTGTTCAAAACGCATTTCGACAACTACAAAAGGCGCGATCGATTTAACAGACGCCAGGAGGGTGGATGTCATTTATCGGGTTATAATCACTGGCTTATGCACCGAGGGTGCATAAAGTAATGAAATTAAGGTCGTACGTGAACGAACGCACACTCGACCCCTGCATATCAGCTCTACGTCCATCAACACGAAACGATAAGAAGTTCAAGATAGTAAAAGGTTAGAATTATTTATCCAACTTGCGATCTTTGGTGGCGCAACATTGAGTATATTTTTGGACTTAAATATACAACAAATATTTATGTAAAATAGCTATGGGACAAAGGCGACAGTAACATACAAATTGTAGATAAAAACACGGAATAAAAATATCAAGATTAAAATATGAGTAGAAGAAAAACAGTTTTGAAAAGAGAGAGAAAATAACAGATAATTGGAAATAATTCATCAAGCTTCAAAAAATAACTACAACAGTCGCAGAGCAATACCATAGTGCAAAGTGCACAGAATCTAGGAGAAAAAGTATCATCAAAAACTGCATTTAAACCTCAATAACAGACAGAGAATCAAACTGGTATTCTAGGAACATTAATAAAAAAAACACTAGAAAGAGGAAAAGCTCTATATTCAGTATTATACCCACAGATAGCCTTCCAGGAGTTACCCACCAAGCAAACGGTAAGGAAAGTGCTAAAGAAATGACAATCACCTCCGGAAAAGAGGATAAACATAGGTGCTTCGAGATGGAATGATAAATAAAATAAGTCAATTTACTAAGCCCTAATCTGTTTGTCACGCAAATAATCCTGATATAACTTGCAACACCTCTATCAATACCATGTCTAGTAACATATGTAGATGATATAGTAAAAAAGCTAAAAAACTCGGAGGAGTGGCTACCAGTGGAAACCCCACGCTTTAGTCGACAAGGTAAAATAAAACGACAAGAAGAACAATAAGAAGAGCAAAAAGTAACTGAATTTGAAAAAAAACAGCAATTTAATGTCAACAATTACACGGAATCACGCAAAAACTCTAATAACTGTTGACAAACACTGAAAATTAATCTCTAGCTAGAGTGCCAATGATAAAGCCATTAATAAGGCGCAAATGATGCGGTAGTTCCAAAAGTCAACCAATAAATTCGATCTGTCGTTTTCCTGTTTGTTCCAAATCGCAAATAAGTGCTTCGCAATTGCCTAATTGCAATAATAAGCGCGCCAATCCAATTATACCGCCAAATTACGCACTTAGAGTAACGTTAACCAAACTGTCCCGAATTCCGACGTAATTTTATTACAGCACAGCAGAATTACATGTGCTAAATTATCCAAGAATTCGCGTTCCTGTGGTCTACAACCTGTAGTACCCGAGTGAGTAACACTTCAAATATGCATTCGCACTCATTAATTCAACGCCCGCAGTGCGAATCCTCTCAGGGCCCATTTGCATTATGCGCTTCTTGGCTTTGAGCATATTTTTTTAGTAACATCAGATGAGTTTCGCGTCTGCTTCAACGCACGGAAAGAATTCATAACTTCCACATTCGGTATCTGCGCTGTCCTTCATATTGCTGTTGTACCTACGTGCACCAACAATTCTAGTCTAGGTACAGTTTAATGACACGCTTAGAATTCGAGTGGAACAAAGTTCAGTAACCAGCGTTTGATCATAACAATAAATAAAAATGAATACAGCGCATACAAAATGTTCGATAGAAGATTTGTTTAAATATTCTACATTTCAGACCAAATTCTTCCATGGAGTATAGTGGCCTGAACTTTAACTTTTTACTTCACCATCTTAAAATAACACTCCATAGGTGATAATGAGTTCCTATCGTCCTGTGGTCTTCAACCCACATTCCACTCTATTTGCACATTTCCTTTTCATGTTTTCATATGTTGTGGATCCGGTAACTTTTATGTATGTACTACTTGTTTGATGTATTTCAAGCGACGTCTTGCTCTTGCATTTCTGCTATCAATTTGACCTTCGATTATTGTCGTAAGGCCATACCCGATGTCGTCGATCCTTCTTTTCTGTATTTCCTTCCGACGTTGTTTTTCTTCACCAATCATTTCTAGAACCTGCTACACGAGGAATTTGTGCACGATAAATTAAATAAATACGTAAATAATGTTTTATATTAATTTTATGGGTTCTAGATATAACATTATTTACGTATCTACATAGCTCTTTTGGTAAAAATTAAATGAAATAAATTAAATAAAGAGCGAAATCGCAGCGATAGTGGAGCACGGAAGCTAAAATTCGTTCATGAAGTTCGTTTCGTTGCAAACCGCAATTATCGCTATAAATCTATGGTGACCGAATTATTGTACACTACAATTCGTATAATAACCGTCAGAAAATACCAAAACAAACGCCTCAGTACTCCCACGCAAGATTATCGCAAGCCGAGAGTTGTCGAAAGCGTCTTTGCTAAGCAAAGAACTGAATGCGAGCAAATCGACGAAACTAACAGTCGCTATTAAGAAACTAAAAAAACCTAGCATGTCGCAGCTAACTTAACAAGCACGTAATAAGCACAGCTGCGGCATATTTCCAGTTTTTCCCAACAATATGCATAGAACCGTAAACGCAAATCATAAGTAAAGCATATTATTAGTTATGCATTTCCGCGTGCTACACACAGTTCGTTTACGAGAGGAAACACAAGTAGGTACCTGAAGATGTACAATCCTGTAAGGCTGGTAACGATAAGGAGGTCACAGGAGTCGTGGTGAAGCTGCCCAGAATTGCATGGTCAAGTTGTGCGAGCATTTCCCCAGGTGGAGATGTGGAGCCGCACGGGGGAAAGGTGCATCGAAGGACAGCCTCGGAAGCAAGGCGATTGCAAGCGTTGAAGAACTGTACGTTTGCTCCATGTGGTAGCAGCAGGAAATCACAGTGGAATTGTGCTTTTTAAATATTTTCTATTCCTGGCATTACCAGACTAATTTCAGCTATTACACACGCAACAATCAGACGCTGATTG
This sequence comes from Agriotes lineatus, assembly GCA_940337035.1. NCBI lineage: Eukaryota > Metazoa > Arthropoda > Insecta > Coleoptera > Elateridae > Agriotes > Agriotes lineatus. The sequence continues at coordinate 132,385 of CALNHX010003091.1, read as the reverse complement.
AGCTAATATCAGAAAATTCAGCACACAGCACCAAAAGCATTCTATCAATTAATCTCCCAAGATGGAGACAAGCAATCGCTCCCGCTATACACTAACAATATTTTCAAAAAATCATTACGTCAAGAATTTTAGAAATTCACACAAGAATTGAAAATCATGTAAGACAACCAAATGAACACCACGAAAAAGCAGCGACCTAACCTAAACCATAATACGTTAAAATGCAAACTCAAGTAAACTCAAGACAAGTCCTGAATATTAAAATAATTTAAATCAGTGTAAAATTTACACGTTACAAACTCTTTCATTGCTCATTTTTCCTGTCCAATTTGCTTTCTGTATTATTCTGAAACACCACTGTTTCTTTTTAATGTTTGTTATCTCTATTGTCCAAGCCTCAGCTTCATATATTAATACTTTTTAAATACTTTTTAAGGAAACCTTTTCTAATTTTTATGTATATTGCGTTGATGACAAACAAATTCTTCATCTGATGCTGCCCTTATCTATAATTTTCCCTAACAGTTCCTTGGTTGCTAGGTTTTGTTCAAAGGATATAAGCAGTTTTATCTGCTGCTCCTAACGTTAGCCGTCGTTATGTTTGATTTGGGTTCTTGCATCCTCCCTTCACGACTAATGCGATGTTTCCTGGTTTTGTTAGGGCCCTATGAAAATGTTATTTTGAGTAATTCGTTCTGACTGTCTAATATTTACGTGTTCGTAAACGAGGTGTTTGTTTTGAAGACTCGAAAGTTACGTATATGCTAACATCCGTTAGAGAATTTTGGTGTATGTGTTGAACATGTCAAGCCTGGCATTTATCGGAATGGGCAGTATCTTTTGTTCCACATGTATACATTTATTTGCAAGGTCATTCCTGTTATTACATTAGTTGGCTTAGCTCATCGAATCTGCGTGTGATATCTCATACTGCCTTGACTTCTTATTGTCTTGTCTTGCCGTGTCGCGTCTTAGCGCGCTAGCTAAGTAACTTTCTTTCGCAGTCAGGTTTTCTAGGAATAGTTCGTCCCACTGTGGTGGTGAAACAGCTTATCCATTTTCTTTGTCTTTCAATTGAACGACTTTCGGGTGAACCCGTAAAAACTAGCCACTGCAATTTTTGGGGAACCTCGCGTCTCGCCCTTTTATGAGGAATTTATAATTGACTGGTTGCAAGATTATCATTAGCTTTATTTTTGCACTTGTACCTGTTAGAGCGTTCAGTGGTTACATATCTCGGCCTCTTCAGTTAAAAAGCTAAAAACACGTACGAAACTATCTATTGAAAAAATCCTATATCATTTCAGATCTACTATCTTCAAAGCAATAGTTTACAAACAACCGCGTACGTTACTGTTACTATTGCAAGATTACTATACCGCGTGGTGACTCGTGCGATGCAGTAGAGCGAACATGCAAATAACATTTTTTGCAAGAGTGCAATAAAGTACAGTTTCATTCATCGTTTTGGGTGCCACTTTAATGCAGGAATTTATTAAACATTTTTTAATCATTGCTGCACTAGTGTAGAAAAAAAATGTTGCATACAATACGTTCAAAAGTATTACGGCCTTTCGGCCTCATTTGACAGTTTTCATGTCGCGTGCCATAATCACCCACTTTTTGCACTTGTTATATAAATAATTATTTTGCCAAGAAAAAACCTACATCTGTACATAAATACTATCGGCTAAAATAACTGCAAGTGTGATAACTACGTTCAGAATTTACACAAAAATGAGGAAAATACAATCTAACGAGAACACTATTTAATAATTGGCTGTAAAGTCTACAGCAATGTTCAATCTAAATGTGCATGTTGTTTGTTTAGGTAATTATAAATCGCAAATTTTCCTAAAAGTAACAGTTTTACTTTGCTCCATTTTCCTACTTCCGGAAAGTATGTACGGTGTCCTATGTTCTTTTGAACTAAAATAATTAGTGAAGCAAATAATTTAATTCAAGATTTAACAATGAAATAGCCCCCTGTACAAATATAGGGAAAATTATTTAAAAAATAGTCTTACAAAGTCATGAAATCTAAATTAATGGCCTTACATTCAACAACGCAAACATAATCAAAAAGAATATTGCGGGTTCTTCCATTTCTTAATATTTATCGTGACAACCAAAGCGTCAATGATAATATAAAATTTTAACGATTATTTTATCGGTAATACAAATGGCGTTTGATGTCCAAACTGCTTTATATTGCGCCATTCGCACATTTATATCATAGGATGTTGATAAGCAGATTGCAGATATTTAACAGATGTAAGTACTAAACATAATAAAAATCGTGAATCTTCGATTGAATAGAAATTAAACATTTTTAAATTATTTCTAGTCTTGATAAAACTATGAATAAGCAAGCGATTGTAGTAGTGGATATTTTTCTAATACAATTAAATTTAAAAAAATAGTTAACGTTGTATAGTGGAAGTAACTCTATGACACAGTTTGAAACCAAACCAATCAAACCCAAACCCTGGCAGCTCAAAACGCACAGATGGATGCAGAAATGTCTACACTTGTCAATCAGACAATGCAATTGGTAACAGTTCTCTTTGCTCTCATATATTATAATCAAAATGGCAATCACATGGTATCTGCACCTATCAATATGTATCAACGAAACCTAATCTGCAAGTTTTGGTTGATACACGTGCCAAGTTCATGAACAGGTATTTAGATAAGCTTCCCGGTACAGCTCTAGATAGTGGACCCCTCAAATTTATCAGTTTAATGCATATAAAAACATGACCTTTTATTGTTAAGATTGATCAAAAGCTATAAAAACTAATCTCGTGTAACTACTGCCTACAATAATACGTGTGTGATATCATAACCATATTATAGCGACTTTAAAAGAGATTTGACCGCTTATAACCCCACAGAAAAAAGTTTAAAGGTTTGCTAAATAGCTTGTTTTGTGGGTACAGAAAATGTAAACGTTAAGGGAAAACAGTGCTGTAATTGAAAAATTGTCAACCTTCAATGATGAAGATGCCACTTCAAAAAAGGCATCAGAGCATCAACTTAGTATTGGACTCTTCACATTTAATATAATCACATGCGCTAAAAATATCATTTTGTTCCGTATCATCTTATTATTATCAAAACGTAGAAATGGAAGTATGTATTTATATGACGTTTTCAGCTTACTCAAAAATCGTGACATGTCACTTACATTCCATTTTTTATGGTCTTGCACGTGAAATGAGTTGCGTATGGATTTAACATGGTGAAGAAACTAAATATGATATAGTTAAGAAAACGAACAGTGAAGGACGTTACACCCATTGGTTTATAACAAGAGATCAACAAAAAAAACCAATTAGGGCAGGCTGTGATATGTGCTATACGTTTGGCAGTACTGAAGTGTATTGTCAGTCTATGTCAAATTCGAGATTAGTAGGTTAGGTTTTGTTTGTTGTTTGACACAGACTGACGTAAAACTTAACCTGCAAATCTCGATTTTGACATAGACTGACAATACACTTCAGTACTGCCAAATGTATAACACATATCACAGCCTGCCCTAATTGGGTTTTTTATTGATCTCTTGTTACAGTTACTCGTACATAGGATTTTCATCGAGAGAAGAAAGCATGCCTACTTATATCGAACATCTTTTAAAAGGCAGGTTAGGCAATTTTTAGCTTAGCCCCCGTATAATAGCTACTAAAAAAATTATTAATCAGATATCACTTCCTTGCTTTTAATATTTTTTCTGTACTTATCAATCCTTCCAATAAAAAGCAATTTTTGAACAAACCAACTCCCACTCTTCCCCTAAGATTGATTATTTCCGTGTAGCCTTACATGGCAATTTTAGCTTTGGCGGTGCTTTTAATAAAGACTATCAGCAAGTCGTAAAACTCGCGTTATTTTTAACCATTACCGCAGCGATAACAATAAAATTTCGCTCTTATCGACCTGAGATAGTCCAAACTTGCTTCCACTGCACTATCTCTAGATCGCACAAAAAAACCATCACTCTGGCCTCCTCAAAATCCGTGACCCCATCCTCTGGCGTGCATTTGACCCAGATTATAATCACGTTCGCATCAAAATAAAATATTTGTAGCGATACGGATTTCAACACTGTTGTGAAGTGATGCTACATTAAAATTTTGGGTACGACTTCTACCACCATATGGAAGAATATTCGTTCAAATTATGGTGCGACTGTAATCACCACACGTGCTTGCTTGTGGATTTTTTAAATATCAACATGGCAATAACGCACAATTGCAATGTTGGGAATTATGTCAATTATGTCTTGACAACGCCATTTTAGGAATTTGCGATAAACCGAGCACATATTAGCAACTTAGATAACAATGGGCACAAACGGAAAACAGCGCTGACCTTCCATTTTTGTTGTTATTATCGGCAACAATTTGCTCCTGGAGGATTTGTTTTGCTCGAACGTCTTGCAGCGTGACGATAACCATATTGACAGTCCTGATGCCGAAGACAATGAGGCTGTGCTTGATGTTATTCCTAATATTATCCGTCAGGTCTAGGGCGTTTATATTCCATGTAAATATCATAACTGTTGCACTAACATCACATACCACTTAATCGAACCGAGCCAACAATAAAACTAACCCATCCTTGCGCTACGAAAGTTTATCAAGTCACAAGGTACACTTGGAGATAAGGGCGATAGCGAGCAGCTGTTGCTTCTGTTTACATTTAGAGCGATTACTATGGCATTTCGCAATGCCGGAGTATTACCGATTACGCTACAAGAAAAGCCAGCGGCCAGTCCTTAATTGGATTTATAAATTATACGTGGAATAACCATATAATCGCATTTTAGAAAGCCACCGCGTTGGCCAATGTTCACTTTTACCTAGCGAAGAATTTGAATCCGGTTTATATGCATTCGGGTTGAAGGAGAAACAGACGATTTTAATAATACGGCCAACACCGTTCTACTATCAGGTCTTATCGTAATACAAACGAAGCTTTCTTGTTCTAGAAAATTGAGATTTTTATTTGTTGCTTTTTTACCAACACTACAAATGTTTTAGTCACCTTTATGCCTTCCAAACTATTTTATTACACGTAAAATATTATCAGCGTAATATGAAAATTATATTTTAACTACATACCAGGTGTAATAATAGTAATGTGCAAATAAATGTGACAGTTGTTATTTTACATTTTTACATGTGACAATATTGCTGTGTATCATTTAGGCTATATTGCATGAAAAACATACTCTTGTTTTATTGAGATATACTGAAAAGATTTCAAAATAATTGTGACGGGCAAAAAAGCGATGTCATTTGAACTATAGTTACTTGGCGTATTATTTGAATTGTTCGCGCCGTCATCCTGATTTTGTCCGCATTGTCGCGGCAAGCGCTGTTGTACTTTCTTCGTGTTGATTGTATGCAGCAGACTTATCACTGAGAGGCACAACGATATTTTAGTGTCTGGAATCAACCGCCTTCCATAATGAACATCGCACTGAGGAAGCAAGAAATAACCTTACGTACACACACTTAGACGACACGAAGCGCTATTGCTAAGGGTTGTGGCATTTGTCTGGAGCAGTAAACAAAATGTTGATATTAAAGTTGGAAACTGAGCCAGTGAGCCAAGTGACGACAAAAATGTGAAGAAAAAAGACAATCCCCAGATATGAAGCTGCTTTTATGGGAAATAGCAAAATAAACCCCAGTAAACACAGTTTTGGCCTGCAAAAAGATGTAGCCAAGGTTGGTGTCTCAGTTCATGGTTGAGAAGTGCATAGAAAGCTCTTAGATTAGAGAAGAAAGGCTGTTAGGCTGCTATAGAAAAAAATATGTCTAATTAACTGTAGAAGACTGGAGGATGGAAATATTTTGGGTTGTTTTTCGTACAAAAGCCCCAGACTATTAGAGCCAATTGAAGAAATAATAAACAGCCAAAAGTAAAAACAGTTTTTGGCTTCGAAAATTGACAAAAGCGTGTCCCAATATAGAGGCAATTTTCCAACAGGTCGCAGCTCCATGCCACACACTGAAATGTATGCAGATTTTTTTTTAAGAGAAGGGGATAGGTATAAATTGGCTTGGAAACTGGCTACTTGTAAGGTCAGAATACCTCAAATGGATTGCACAACGAACAGAAAAACGATCGAGGCAGTAACTGAAGTGTTGTTTTGCTACGAGAAGATTGTGAAAGACCAGTTGATTCGATAAATAAACCATCATTGATGTCAATAACATATTCGTTGCCAATTATATTTCCTCACTTTGTGAGAAATAAAGTGTTTTTTTTTGGGGGGGGAGGGGGAGTACTATCTTTGTTCATTTTAATTTACAATGCTGTAGATCAGTGGTTCCCAACGAGAATAGTGCGGTCCTTCAGAAAGGGCCACGAGGGATCTGTAGGGGGTAACAAAAGAAATTTGGAAAAGGGGCGGCGGTAAGCTTCAAAATAAAATAGGGGGAGGAATTTGAATCATGTGAACACAGTTCACCTTAAAATAAGATCCTGGTTCTAATAAAAATATATAGAACTGGGGCCTAGATAGTAGACATGCCTTCTGAATAAACTGCTAGTGAAGAGAAGCACGACTTTGAAGTGTCCACACTCATATGAGAGACCTAGCATCGACAAATAGCTTATATTATAGCTATTTATGACATTAGGCCGGTAGCTAAGCATTTATGGCAGATCTAGTGCATCACGGTCGAGCCCATCTCTGCTAGAACAATAACAAAAAATTGTGAACTTTTAAAATATACTATAATGCAAGTACTTTTTGCCTAGCAAAACATGTGTGTGGGGAAGGGGGGGGGGGGTATCATTTCAAAATTCTCAGTATCTACTCCTCGAGAACTGCGCCACAGCAATCACGATGCCTCAAAGATACATAAATGAGTTTTCCCCCATTAACTAGTTTTCCTATCGTTGTTGGACAAAACTAGTTCAAAATTTCTGTAAAAAATGTTCACTTTTTCGTAACTCCAATGATAAATTCTAGGGAAATTCATAAAAAATAATTCACATTTACGTTAACTTTTCTACTGAAACTCACCCCAGTGTAATGGAGTTATGGACATCCTATTGATCGACATTTTGCGTATTATTTCAGAATGGAATTTTTATAGAGAACTTCATGCTAAACACTAATTGAATGGATGGAAAAAGAATAATTTTCAAAGCACGGTAAAGAGTAAGTAATTGAAGAATAAAAATCAATCATTGTCTGTTTGGTTTACTTTCAGTGTAACTGCTATATCAGAAAGAATACTTTTAATAGACACGTATACAATAGATATCGTTTATAACGACGTACAAGGGCCCGAAAGAATTCGGTCGTTATATCCGTCGGTCGTTACAATTAAACATGCTATAAATAAAGAAAAACAATATGCTTTTACGTCTCTCGTCTAAAGACGAAGGAAATATTGTATCGCGAAAAAATCAACTCCCGAGATTTCTTCAGATATTTACGTTTCAGGATCTCTAGATGACGAAAAACAGGTTTGTCTGTCTGTCTGTTGGCTGCATGCAGATTATATAGTTACCTGGCATGAAACCGTGAAAATTGCATACAAATATATAAAGAGTAAGCATCTTAAAAAATTTAGTTTTGGTTATTTTTGAGTTAACTTTGAAATAGATGGAACTAATAATTTTCACATAGGCCAGGCTTTACATTTTCCGAAAATAGAACTCAACAGATACAGGATAATGTCACAAAAAATCAAAACGTTTCAACAATGAGACCGTTCTGATCATGTACGACAAGTCGATGCGGTTACAATCGCTGCGGCGTTCAAACTCCAGCGGGCTACATTGTTTTAAATGTTCAAATTGATATAATTCGCGCCAGGGAAGTTTCGTGTAAACCCCTTTACAGATTTTTTCAACATGTTTTGAGGCCGTAAAGTACATGATTTCGGCATGTTATCGTTGTTGCTAAACAACAAGAAATAATAGTACGCAAATTATCCATTTAACAGTACGGAAATAACTTTTTGGCCTAAAAAAGTTTCCACCCTAGGCCGAAAATTCTAATGTAACCTAACAATACAGTTCGGAGAAAGAATATAATTTTTTGTACTAGCAAATTAAATAACTATTTAGTATTGATAAAAAGAATTAAGTATTACATTTGGATTATTAAGTCAATTTGGACGCTTTTGAAAAATTTGGATTGCTATTTCTAATACCAAATATGTATGTATACTGTACTTACATCAAATTCCTTTGATATTCGACTCTCCGCGCTTCTAAGCATCAAATAGTTGCAGATTTTTGTTCAACGGTAGAACGTAGACGTTTTCAGCTCACAGTTCGAGGGTGTATTAACAACTAAACAGAAATACCACGCTTCTTGGTTTTCGGTCATTTCCCGGGAGTTTCTTTAAAATTTTCTACTGCTCTTCGTTATATACGACAAATTGTATCAAATTGCAGCCCTGTTTTTGGTCGCAATATCCGGTGTCATAATAGACGATACGCCCATACTGTATTTAATGTGGACTCTCGCCGGGACCTTAAATTTTCGTCGTTATAACTGATTTGTCGCTATATCCAACGTTGTTGTAATCGATATATACCTATACTTTTGTAAGCCCCTAAAGTTAGGGTTTATTCCATTAATATGACCCTGCTGACATGTGAAAAATTGATTTAAGATTTCCCACATTTACTATGACCTTACCAAGTTTATATGGCTGCAGCTTGTAAAGTACAGGTTCCAAGAAAAGATGCATCCAACCTTTTCCGTAGTTTCATTTGCTATAATTCTAAGTAGCTATTTTTGCTGTACCACAAAACAGAAAGGAGTTATTGGCCGAAATAGTATATTAAAGAACGAGCTTTATAAGGGTATCCTCACAACGGGCCTGGATGGTCGCCGGGATGGTCGCCGGTGGACTAGGTGGTAGCGTTAAAAACCGCTAGATACTCGCATGTCGATACACGTAGATTGTAGATGGTCAGACGGCAATCAACTCGCGGAGTGTGCATATTATGTGTGGTTAAAATGGATGATTCAAATAGTGACAGTGATGAGTTTTATTTGTTGGAAAATAATGCTACAAAGTGGTTCTTACAACAAAAAGCTGAAAAAAGGTTTACGGTACATCCTATTAATCAAAGCAGACAAGAATTTGGGGAGTACCATCATTTATTCAAAGAATTGTGTAATTATCCTGATCGCTTTTTCTCATATTTAAGAATGCAGAGGGAAACTTTTTATTACATATTAAGGATAATAGCCCCACGTCTACAAAAACAATGGCTCAACTGTCACAATCAACCAATTTTACCAGAAGAGCAACTTGTTGTGACGTTGCGGTAAGTTTTTTGTTTTTGATTTTTATTCTGAATACATCTTAACAATAAATAATGCTTTTAGATATTTATGTACAGGCGCATCATTTGTACACTTAGCATTCGAGTTTCGAATGGGAGACAATACTGTGGGAAAAATTGTGAAGGAAACTGTAGTGGTGATTTGGGAAGTGTTACAACCCATTCATATGCCAACCCCTAAGGCTGATGATTTCAAAAAAATTGCTAAGGAGTTTTACGAAATATGGAATTTTCCAAATTGTATGGGTGCCATAGATGGGAAACATTACGTGTTGTATGCCCGAAACATTCAGGCACCATGTATTTCAATTACAAACATTTCTATTCGATTGTATTGCAAGGTGTCGCAGATGCTCGTTATAGATTCATCATTATAGAAGTTGGCGGATATGGGAAGCAAAGCGATGGAGGTACATTTAGATCGTCCGCAATGTTTCAACTTTTATCAAAAGGTCGTTTAAATATTCCTCCAAGTGATTTTCTGCCTGGTACAAATGTAGAGATGCCTTACGTTTTTATTGGTGATGACGCCTATCCGCTACTGGATAATTTACTGAAACCATTTGGAGTTGAACATCTTGATTTTGAGAGTGAATATTTTAATAGTCGGTTGTCAAGAGCCCGAAAAACAATTGAATGTGCATTTTGAATTTTATATTCCAAGTGGCGTTTGATATCAAAAGCTATAGAAACAAATGAAAAAGTAGCCGATCACATTATAAAAACGGTGTGTTTGTTACAAAATGTGATAATAGATAAAGAAGGATTTGAAAGACATTTGACAGAGGTGGTACCAATTCCAGATGAATTAAATAGATGTTTTAGTATTATGAATGCCGGCCGACCTAGAGATACTGCGAAATTCATCAGACATACATTTAAAACCTTCATATGTCGTAATCGTGTTGCTTACGTAGAAAAATAATATAGCTAAGATTAATTATGCATTTATTATTACTCAGTCTTAAGTACCATTACATAATTAATGACATTTTTGTATTAGAAAAATAGTATCAGTAAGAGATAAATAGTAAATAAACAGTATACTTCCTAATCCTAATCAATATTTTACTTTTATAAATTTTCAGTATTCGATAACCAAAACGTCATATTTTGGCTCTCAGAACTTGTGGGCAACGGGCTACTGGGACTTGCTAACGAAGTAGAATGGCCTCCAGTATTAGTAGTATAATTCCATGCAGTACTTGTATCATTTGGAGAGACATCCAATGACCTGTTAAAGGCAAACTTTTGTACAAGTTCTTGGACTTGACTTCGAAACAATAATTTTTCATGGGAAGGTATCTTTGACACGAATGGTAGCAAGCTCTCACAGAACATTTTGTCATCATTTGACTCTGGAATTGTGCTTTTTTTGACATCTTCTGCTTTAGATATTCCAATTTTTCTTTCTCGATATTCAGCAAAGCTTTACCATAGACTTCGTTTGAGCGACTGCGCTTTCTGGTCGCCAAAGCTACTCTAGGTTCTTTAACTGTTTCGGCACGTGGAGACAATAAAATTGCTCTTTCTGGTGAATCTTCTGTCATTTGTTGGTTATTCTGCGATTCTTCCATGATTACTTCACTATTCTGCGACTCTAAACCAGCCGCTTGTGATTCGTAACTTTCTTCGACGATTTCGCCCGGTTCGGTACTTGCCTGGCTACACCGTATGTTTCCATCAGCTTTTCTATTTGCTAGCTGATCCTTTAAAAACAGCATTAGTGGATAAAACTGCCAGCTTGACTTTACTATGGTTCCTCCTGCATCCCCTGACCTCTTTTTGGGCAATTTTTCCATCTCATTTCTCATGTAGTCACGTAAGTATTTCCATTTTTTTGCAACAATATTTCCTATAAAATTTTGGTAATTTATAATAATGTCACGAAAATAATCTAAAATTTTAACTTACGATTCACATTCATTTCTGCGGCAATACCATCCCATAATTTACCCACAACAAATCTATTTTGATGTGCCTGATTCCAGAGAGGTGGTTTGCTGTGCACAAGACTTATCAATTTTTCCACATCCATCTCGCACGCTGGTCGCTTGAAGAATGCAACATTTCATTCTTACAGCGACCAGTGTCACGTCCTGCTAGCGTACCAGCGACTAGACTTGCGCGCACGTGCGGTACTCCATAAGAAACTACTCAGATAAAGCTTGCAGCCACGTGACCAGTTAGGCTACCGTCTACCATCCAGGCCCGTTGTGAGGATACCCTAAGGCAGGTTGTATTGCACGAGTCCAAGTTTAGAACGCGAGCCGCGCAGCAAGGAGCATGACGAGTGCGCTAAATGACCTCTGACAACAAGTTTTTTATACAATTTTTTATATTTTGCGCCTTTTATGATATTCTCCCTCTCTCTGACGTCGTATCAACTTTCTTTTGTATATTAAATATTAATTAAAGATTAGTGTAGATTTTTCATGTACCCTACCTAAAATACGAGGAATTGCTGAAAATACCATCAGCAGGTTGACGGTTTACATTATGACATCTCAAAGCTACCAACTTTGAAAAATTAGACGAGTCTGATAACTCGACATATACCATAATGATTCGTTATGATTCAAATCGCATATAAAATTTTATCTGCTCCCAAAAATTAATAAAGTAACTGAATATGAACAGGAAGTATTATGCTGTGTTAGTTTCGTTAGTTACGTTAACAACGAATTTGTTAGAGTACGATAGTACTGAGGAATATAATGATTTCAATACCTAGTCCGTAAACTATGTCAGTATGTCGTTCAAACTGACGCTCATAATGTTGCCATTATGACACGTGAGTAGATTTATGCATCATTGAGGCTGAGACAGACTTCGCAAGAAGAGGGAAACTTAAGTCATTGAAATTCTATCCAAATGAATGTTTAGAAGCACTAAAACTTACTTTAAAAATTTTTCTATTTTTATTGCCCTTTGAGGCTTGACTATAATCACAAATATTACAAAAACTAGTAAATGTTACATAAAGTTACTCTAAGTTTCAGATAACATTTTCCAAACACTATATTCACCAAAAAGACCACATCTCTTTAACCGTCCGATATGTCCTAAGACGTTTTGAAAATGTAAACTATTTTCCATCAATAACAGCTTACCATTTCTAGATTTTCTCAAATTTCATAAGTTTCTTCAAAAGCCGGACTTTCCTCTCCACTCTCAACTCATTTAATTCTTAAATCAATAACATAAATGAGAAACTCAAAATCAAAGGAACTGTCGCAAACGTTTTCATTAATAGTTTTATAGGGGCCGTTTCTCTATTGCATGGCTGTTTTCTAGAGACACGTTCTCTATGTCAAAATAAACAAAAAGGTTCCTATGGAACCGGAGCTACAGCTTTGGGCTATGTAATAGAAAAAATATTGATATACTTTATGTAAATAGTATTTTACAGTAGAAGTCCGCCCTAACGGACGTGTATTGTACAGGGTGGGCCAAAGTAGACGCTTTCTTATGGAAACTCATGTTCCTGTCAGAGATAGAAAAATTTTGACCAACGTGTCCCGAGCTCAAATTTTATGAAAAAGTTACTGGTGCAAACAGAATTTTGCTATCGTAAACCGTTAGGCCGCTAGGGGGCGTTTTTCAAAATTCGTCGATTTCTTTAAACCTTTCTAGCTTTTTTGTTTTTAGTAATAATTGATTTCTGTAAAAACTTTCTCATAGCAGTTTTTGGTGTAGAATAGGCTGGTAAATTTTGTTTTACTACAGGGTGATTCGTAAATTTGCTGCAACAAAAATTTTCTTATTTCTTATGGAACACCCGGTATATTTATACATTTTTTTGTAGTCCTTAAAATTCTCTTTTCAAAAATATATAATACTATATGTCTAAAGTTAGCATTTTACGGTATATTTGGCTTTAAGTTAAATAAACTAAAAATATCAAGTAGCCATTGTGTCATAGCGCCGCATGACCATTGTTTTAAACCAACATTAGCAATATTTATGAGTAAAACAAAGTTGGCGCTAACTAAATAAGAAAAAACAAAAAGCATATAGGGTTACAAACATTTAGAACAAATAACAAAATTAATAAAACATATTACCACCCAACGATATGTTCTTTTATAACATATGTTCAAACTGGGCACCATTCTGATTAATACACAAGCGGCACCGTTGTTTGACAGCATTTGCAGCATTTCTTAGCTCAATATTAGAAATTGTAGCAAATGCATTTTGCACTGCTTCCTCTTGCAATTCTCTTGATGTAATCGGTTGTCTATTTATGTCAAATCTTTAATTTTTCCCCAAAAATAGCAGTCTAGGGGTGTCATATGGGGGACTTCACTGGCCAAGCGATTGGTCCTTGGTTCCCTATCCACTCTTCACCAAACTGCACTTTTAAGTAATTAGTTGTAACTCTTCAATTATGAGGCGGTGCACCATCTTGTTGGAAGGTGGAAATTTAAATAGACACGGACAAAAAACCAGATTATGTTCAAATTCAAAAGCTATTTGACTAATTTGCCAGCGGCCAACTTTGTTTTCCTCATAAATATTGCTACTGTTGGTTTAAAACAATGGTCATGCGGCGCTATGACACAATGGCTACTTGATATTTTTAGTTTATTTAACTTAAAGCCAAATACTCCGTAACATGCTAAATTTGGACATATAGTATTATATATTTTTGAATAGAGAATTTTAAAGACTACAAAAAAATGTATAAATATACCGGGTGTTCCATAAGAAATAAGAAAATTTTTGTTGCAGCAAATTTATGAATCACCCTGTATTAAAACAAAATGCACCAGCCTATTCTACACCAAAAACTGCTATGAGAAAGTTTTTACAGAAATCAATTACTACTAAAAACAAAAAAGCTAGAAGGGTTTAAAGAAATCGACGAATTTTGAAAAACGCCCCCTAGCGGCCTAACGGTTACGATAGCAAAATTCTGTTTGCACCAGTAACTTTTTCATAAAATTTGAGCTCGGGAGATGTTGGTCAAAATTTTTCTATCTTTGACAGGAACATGAGTTTCCATAAGAAAGCGTCTACTTTGGCCCACCCTGTACAATGTAAAAACAATTTTAACCTAAATAACATAATGTATTTTCTTAAGTACCTACAAATAAAACCTAAACAGATAAAAATAAAAAAATAAAAATATTTTAAAAAGTAAGTCTATTTAGAAGGAACTACCAGTCCAGTGAGACAAATGTCTCATTTAATAAAACAAAAAAGAGCGTTTTGCAAATAGAACGCGTATTCACCACACGTACGTATATGACGTCATTGTTGGTAGCAAACTACCAGTCGCATTCGCGTGAATAAATTTGCCTAGAATCTAACCTAAAAAGTTAGGATTATAATTAAGATAATAATTAGTGTTAGAGACTGAAATTCGGTTCCTGACCTGACATGACCATACCAAACATATAACTTTAATAACTTTTTTCTCTATCTCTTACGGTTTGGCTGCTGAAACAGCGTCCCGGACGGACAAGTCTATTAGATAAAGGATACTGATGAATGACAACTAATTATAAAACATAAAATAACTTAAATATTTTTCAAATCGGAAAAATCTTCTCCAATACTGTACAGGTCACAGAAAGTAGATTGGGTGTCATAGTAGGTCATGAAAGGCGCTGTGATCATATTTGATGAATTGGCAATATATGGAAAGTTGTCAAAAACATACAAAGTTAGGTTATATTTTAAATGACAAGTAAACAGTAACGATGGGTAGAGAGATTTCGTTTACGCAGTGACTAACGTCATATGACAGATTCTTTGTGTTTTAAAGTGTGGAAATTGCTGTTGCTGGGATAGAAGGTTTAGCAGAGCCTGGTTGTTCAACGTACATCATTATTTCCGCAATCCTTTTAACATTCAAGAACTGCTAATACACCATACCGCAATGTTGTGTACGCCTCTGATTTATTGTGTCATTTAGCTTAAATAAGGTTAACAATTATTTAATGTCAATATGATAGATGTAAAAATGTTATCAATACGAAACTTGAAAATTACTAGATTCTAACATTAGTTCCGATTTTCATCGCGTCCCAATCTACTTTCTGTAATGTGTAATCCGCCATTTTGTGGTTGCGGCCATCTTTGATTTACAATGATACTGAACATACATAATTGTATTGTCATCAGAACTAAATGCGTGTACCAAATTTCAGATCAATCGATCAACAGAAAGGGGGTAAAATTTTAATTACTAAATTTGAGCCAACAACGCACAAGGCAAGCTAAATAAAACCGCTCAATAAGATCTTTTTTAATATACTGAGAAAATGTTTTAAAAAGCATCTTACCTGCGTTATATTTAAAAAAAAATGTTTTACATTTTTTGGACATTTGTGACATTTAGTCAAATGCTCCTGCATCATATTTTTGACCACAAAAAATACAGTCATAATAATCTTTCCCATTTAATGACCTTTCCTTAAAGTAATGCCATATGGGTCCTTTATATTTAGGCATATCTTATATTTTTATAAGTAACACTTAGCACTTTGACTTACAACTGCCTAAAGAATCAGAAACAAACAGCAGCAAATGCGTTGGTTTCTTACGACAGACTGCTGGCCGACAACACGCAACGATACAGCACAATAATTGTGCTTCTGTAATTTTCAGCGACGAAAGCCGGGGAAGTACACAGAAGCTAACGCGAATGTCTTCGGGTAATATTACCGCGAATGTGTGTAATATTTCCGTAATATATTACCAAAAAGCGAATATTCCTTTGAGGGTGAGCAAATATACCGTAAGTTATGGAATTTATAGGAATATTCGGTTGGTAATATTCGCTTGTCGCATCACTAGTCAAAATAATAATTTCCTAAGTCTACTTTCAAATTCAATTTTTTTTGGAATGTCATTCAAAGTTATAGGTTATAAAATGGTAGTTGTAAAAAATATTTTGAAATAGTTATTTATGGTATAAGTGTACTATATTAGAAATAATCCACGAGAGAAAAGTGGAGGCCGTCGGGCGGAGAGGGATCTTTTTCTCGAATTAATTATTTCTAATAACATATGCTTGTCATACAAAATGTTATCCAGCAACTCAATAAGTCTAAAAATTATAAATATTGTATTGACAGCCATAAAAAGTTATAATGACAAATTGAGAAGTACCGAGATATCAAATAAATTTATAACTACAGTCGCCTGCGATTTGTGTTATACGTTTGACAGTACTGAAGTGTATTATCAGTTTATGTCAAATTCGAGGTTAGTAGGTTAGATTTTGTTTATTTGAGGCAGACTGAAGCAAAACTTAACAGTGCTACCAACAATACAGTAGTGAGTGACATGGATTTCACGGCTGACAATACAAAATTTGTTTTTTAGATATTTATTGAGTTGTTGGATAAAATGTTGTATGGCACACATGTATTATTACAAATAATTCACTTGGAATACGACATCTTTTGGCCTGGCGGCCTCGAGAGCCAACACACTTGCAATAAATAACTTCTACACTGAAAAACTACGTAGTGTTTTACTGCAGCGCCTTTTTCCCTTCCAAGTAAGGTACCTGTCTCTGTAATATTATTATTGATACTCATATTCGTTTAAAACTTGTTAAATAAATTGTAATTAAAAACGTCACTTTGACTATTTACTTGAAATTTTCAGATTTGAATTTTTTAAATGTTGCCAAATTAAAAACTGAGTTGCCAAAAACACATTTCTAACTGATAGTTAGGACTATATGGCAGTTGCATTAATTTAGTGAACTGATAGTATGTGTCAGACGGATGCAAAACTTGACCTGCTAACCTCAAATTTGACATAGATTGACGGTGCCTCCAATAATACACTTCAGTATTGCAAAACGTATAACACGAATCACAGGTGACACTGATTATAAATTTATTTAATCTCCCCATTCTTATTGTCCCAGCTCAAATGTAATTCTTGGTCAATACTGATCAACGTACTTATTTTGTAGAAAAATCAGAATACCTCTGCGAGTTTAACAGATCTACCCGAAAAATTATTTTAACTAAAAGTAGCACAAATATTAATTCTGATAAACATGAATTCACTCAAATAAATTTTTTTACTTTATAATTTTGGTTTTGAAAAGTACTTCTTTGTGTCATGCTGCGTGGTAAATTTGTTATGCCACCATAACCTAGAATATCAAAAAGTTTTTATACTTCTGTTACAGTCATAGAAAAATAGTGTATGTAACATGAGCACATAGCAAAACGTCTGTTTGTGACACTTGTGATGTTGAATTTTGCTTTGACTTGTTGGACAAAACATACTACATGTCATAAAAATGCACTTTTCGGTCTTGATACACAAATAACTATTATTAATAAAATTACTATTGCGATAAATCAGAACAACTACTTTTACATCAAAACAATATTCATTATTTTTATTAACTTATATTTAAATTTATTCAAAGCCATTCTAATAAGAGGATATTAAGTAACCCTAGTAGGTAGCCTGAAATTCAATTACTGTGATTACAATTAATTAAAAAACCGTTTCATCTGCCATTTCACTGTTTTAACCTAAACACTTGTTATACTCCATATTATACAGAACTTAATTTGGAATCATTTTAAAAGTTCTATATACAAGGGTTATGTTTTTTTCAACGCTAAAGGGTATAATGCAGTGAAAATTCATTGTCAGATGAGTCCAGTTTATCAGCGACGGCTATGTGCACGAATGGTGCAGAAAGTTTAAAGAGGAAGCTGAAAACCAATGTGAACGGTTGGTTGGATGACCAGGCGGCAACCTCCTATGAAGAGGGCATAGAAAAACTTCTGTCACGGTATAATAAGCGCCTTCATCGAAATGGCGATTATGTAGAAACGTGGCTGAGAGATGTACTTATATTTTCTATGCATTAAATGATTCACATTAATTCTTATTTTTATCCCTGCTGAAAGGGAGGTTGGAAAAAATAACCCTTGTAATTGTTAACATATCCTTTACAATGGTGCTGTATTAATAATAAATAGTGTTTTTTAATATATACAGTGTGTCCAAGATAAGGAGGGCCAGTATGGGAATCTCGGTAATTGTAAGAGATACAAATTTGGTTATACTGGGAAAAAAATTGCGCAATTAAAGGACTAACAAAGTGACGCCTAGAACTCTTGATATGATTTTTCGTTTTTGAATTATCTCAAAAAAACCAAATTTTTGGATTTCTATTTTATTTTTTTCTGGCGTTAATATTAAAGTTAGAGCGAAACTGACAAAACTTCTTTATAGCAACTTTTTATGGACTCAAAGATTATGTTATCAATTTTTTTTTATCCGACGTTTCGTCTTTGACTAACCATCAACTTCATTTTTTAAACTACGGTCCTGATTTTCTAATGCCAAATTTGTGAAGCCCTTTTTATTCTCAATTCAATAATGTACCACACATTATGGCTTAAATTACGTTACGAGTCTTTGAAGACCACCATCAAGAAATTTTTGGATACGGACCTGTGTCCTAGAGCATTTCATACGTTGTTTTAGCTTTTGTAATTTAAGAAAGAAGTAATGAGCCACACTGGATGTTTTTAAACCTTAATAATCACGTTTGGTCTTGGAATACAAATAATTTTTATCTACGACCACTACTAAAAGTAGGCCTTTTAGCGCTAGCTTGTTTCACTAAAAGTGACGTTTTATAGTTTAGCGTAGTTAAAGAAATCAGCTGTTTACTTTTAGCCCATGAGCTAAATGTGAAGTGAGGTTATAAAACTACAATTTCGAACTGGAAGTGAAGTTGTAAAGTTATTCTAGTTGCTTCTTGCGTTACAGGTAAAGTGTTTTTGAAGTAATTAAAGCGTTATGTAATGAATACAGTCAGATGTGGAGTATTAATAATTACATTTTGTAACTGACCTTGCTACTGTCATTCGAAAACATTCGCCCACGCGGCATGGCCTACTCTTTATTATAACATAAATTAGAAGTGTCGTAGATGCAAACCTTTGTTAAATTGATATTTATGGATTAATACAGTAAAATTAAGGTCGTAGATAAAATATTGTATGCAACACGTGCTAAAAGTCATTCATGCAAGAGACATGTTATAATTTTCATGTCTCGTGCATAAACTTCAACTTTTAGCACTTGTTGCATAAATAGCTATTAATAGTCAGTAATTCATTTATTGACTATTTTTCTTACTTATATACAATAATTAAAATTAGAAATAAAAATCCTTCAGTGAGGCTCATTACTTCTTTCTTTAAATTACAAACTTTGAAACAAGGTATGAAATGCTCTAGGACAGTGTTTCCCAACCTTTTTTCCTGGCGTACCACTTCACAATACAAAAATATTTTGCGTACCACTTAGTCACGTGGAGGTAATTATGGATGAATATGTTTATTATTTTGTTTAATCCTGTTATAGAAACATGTGGTTTCTTCCTAAGATACCAAGCAAGAAACCATTTGTTTTGCTCACACAGATTGTTTTTATGGCAACGGGTGGGCGAAAGTAGTGAGTGAAAGTAATTTTTCGCCCACTGTCACTGCCCAGAATAAAATACAACATTTTTAACATTTTAACTTTATTTGAACACTAACTACATTATTGTTTAATTATTTGTATAGAAATTAACCACACAATTCTGGAAAACTGGGTTACTTCCATTAAAAATGCCAGAAGTGGAAAATTGATGTGCTTCAACGATTCCCGTTCCTGCAGTACCTTCTGTCACGGAATTTTCTGTTGCCTCAACTTGAATAGGTTGACCACAACGAAGAAGATGCATACTTCTCAATTAGGCCGTTAAAATAGGCTACAACAACAGTTTCAGTTATCACTTGTACCTTTTTTGCCTTCATCCATTCACGAAATTTTTCCATTTCTTTCATGTATCTTCCCTTTGACTTTTCTGGCTACAAATGAAATGTAGCGGCATCAGCAGCTTTTTGGACGTCGTCGGGCACAACAAATTCTTCAGTTTGCTCCATTTTTGTAGCAATTTAATAAGGCAAATTCAGGAAACTGAACCACGCGTCAAAATATTGACAATTTAAATTTTGGTTATTAACAAACCATAGCAACGTAACAACACAACCTGCCTACGTTTTTTATACTGAATAATTTTTGTTTGTCATATCAAAATTGTATTTGCAGAAATTTTTTAGATATTATAAGTGCAGGATTAAACAAAACGCTATACAGCACTCGTGGAGAAACCGTTTCGCTCACTTATTTGCCTTTGCACACTCGCCTGGCGGCTCGTGTGCAAAACTGGCAAATGCGTGAGCGAAATTCTCAGTTTCTCCACTTGTACTGTAATATACTATTACTAATCTAACTAACTCATTTTCCAACCATAAGTATGAAAAATAAAATTCTGTGTAGTGTTATAATATATTATTAATTGATATGAACAAGCGGAATTCCGCTACGGTAGCCGATTTTCAGCCCGCGTAGCGGCAGCAAGACCTTTTTTAAAGAGAACTAGCGGAATTTGTGTCTACCAAAAATAATAATATTTAAGGATTTTTTTTTAAATCACGATTAAGCAAAATTCTTTTAACATTTATTTAACGTACTTACACAATAAATTAGTTTTGTCAATTCACATTATCATGTCGACATCAGTTGCACGAAGGAATGCAATCAGTTAAAAATTTATTTTGTACTTCAAAAGATTTTCACGAGGAATATATTTTTAAAAATATTGCCGTACGAGCTCTTATTATTTTATGTATTCCACACGAGAATGATGATGTTGAAAGAATATTGTCTAATATTACATATACTGAAACTAAAAAAGGAATAAGCTTTCAACAACACTTTTTGAAGCTGTACTGCGAATAAAAGTTGATCTGCATGGCAAGCAGTTGTGTTGCCATAATTGTTGAAATGTATTCTTCTAAAAAATGTGGTTTTGTTCAACAACCAAATTTTAAAACATTTTTTTTCTCGTGTGCAGAGCACCACGTACCACCGCAGTGGCTTCTGCGTACCACTAGTGGTACGCGTACCACAGGTTGGGAAAGACTGCTCTAGGACACAGGTCCATATCCAAAAATTTCTTGATGATCGTCAAAAGACTCGAAATGTAATTAAACCATAATGTGTGGTACATCTTTGAATTTAGAATGAAATGGGCTTTACAAATTTGGCATCAGTAAATAGAACTGTATTACAAAAATGGAAGTTGCTGATGGTTTTTCGAAGATGAAACGTTGGATAAAAAATTTGATAACATAATCATTAAGTCCACTAGAAGTTGCTATAAAGAAGTTTAATCATTTTCACTCTAACTTTAATATTAACGCCAGAAAAAAATAAAATAGAAAAAATCAAAAAATTCGATTTTTTTGAAATAATTCAAAAACGAAAAAATCATATCAAGAGTTTCTAGGCGTCACTTTGTTAGTCCTTTAATTGCATAACTTTCTTCCCATTTAACCAAATTTGTTTCTCTTACAATTAACGAGATCCCCATACTGGCCCTCCTTATCTTGGACACGCTGTATGTTCAGTATTCTTACAAATCCGCAATGCTACAAAATTTTTCATCTAACATGGAAACAAAGTACCAGCATTGTATCATCTTTCCCATATAAGTTTACATAATCAAGTAATCAACTGTTTTAATATCGCTCCTATCTCAGTTGTTTTACTAAAACTTGAGCAATTTGTTTGTATAAGCCGTTCACGATCTTTTTGGGTCAGGTGAGGCTATGACCATCTAGTAATTTTGTTGGCAGAACCTCTGTTGCAACTAAACTCCCTTATGGAAATTGACACTTTTTGTGTTTGGTTAGGTTGTTTTCAGTTTAAGGTTATATTTTCTGAATAGGTACATTGTTGCCGGATATGCTCTAGTCTCCACATCAACTCGCGTTGTTTTAAATTTGGTCTGTCTTTTTTAAATTTGAAGTAACATCGTTTGATGGAAATTTTTTGTTGTAACAAAATTATTTTGGGCATTTTGACTTTTCCTTTGACTGAAATTAAAATTAGTTTTACACATTTGATAAATCATTTATTTTCTTACGAATATTAAAATAATAAATCTGGCAATGTGGTGGCAAAAAATGTCGAACAGAGACTGACAGAAAAAAAAGTTGCATCCCCTACATAATCGAATCAGTTAGTCCAACATGAAAAGAAAAAATCATAGCCAACTCTGTCCCAAAAAGGTTGTGAACGGCTTATATGTTTAATCTCTGCCAGCATGTAATGAATATTCAAAGTCTCAATTTTGTAAATATCAATACATCTTTTCAACTACCATATGATCGAAAACTTTCAACGTCTAGAGGGCTGTGGATTTTTAAAAAATCAAATTTATGTTGGCAGTAATGAGTAAAGCTACTTAATAATATAACCTATACAATTTTGACAGAAAAAACTTAGCTTTTATAAGATGTTTAATGCCGAGCACTAGGTGGTTCTGTATATGGAAAATGCAGCAAATCATTTTGAATAGCTGCAGTTGTTTTTGTTACTAACATTTTTATGTATTCAACAAGAATGTTTGTATTTGTTGAAATGACAATCCTGACATAACTTTAAACTGACAGATATAAAATTCCAATTTGTTTTTTACTACCACGACTGCCTACAAAATTTTTTGACAAAATAATTCCACAGCCCTCTAGACGTTGATAGTTTTCGATCATACTATATTTTTATTAGAGTAAATTTCAGATTTTGTGGTGAAAGGGGAAGCTCTTTAATGTTATAGAAATAAGTTGTCAGCATCAATTATGCGTAATTTTTTTCATAGAAGTTTGTGAATATCATGTCTAAATGACATTACACGTTTAGTGAGGATAGATGCTAGATTAGTAATTATTCTTGTGCCTAAAAAAATGTAAATACTTATGACTACATTCATAGAATATAATTTCATATTTTCAATTATGATACACAGCTTCCAGGTTATTTCGTATTATGTGCCTCTTGTGCAGGGAGCACGTGCAGGTAGTATAATCAATACCTGAAATGAAATGGAAGTGCAAAACGCACAAACAGCAGGGACGGCTCTAATGCAAATGTTGGATGCCTAGTGAGGCTTCCTGGTACAGTGTGTCTTTGTAACAGATTAGATTTTAAGAAACTGTGAAACGAAGAAGTCGGCTTCTGAAAGAGTAGATTTAAATAATTTCTCATAAGAATTTGGTAGACTTAAGTCAGTGTGCACTTGTTATTTTGTAGGCTGTGCTCAGCGCCCTGACATCTAGGCAGTTCACGACAATAGGTTGCATATTGGCAACAAGACTTTTACACGTTCAAGCACTTGTCAAATTGTCTGTAATACATTTGATATGAGATCAATATTTTCGCTACGAAAGCTGAATTTTACTCTAGATAATCTATTATAATCCTTAGTTAATTTGTTACACGCCTTGGTTGACTACAGTCTATCGAATGTTAACACGTTCATTAATTTAAGTAACTTATTCTTAATGTAGTAATTTATCAGTTTGTTTGTCTTATGTATCTGACTTTTTAAATAGATTTACTCATTAAAGATAATTGGAATATCAACGTTTAAAAGCGTAAAAAATTAATGAATATTTTATCATTTTAAATATCAAGTATAATGACGTAAGATTCATATGTTAAAATTAGTATATTTAATCAAATATGGTTAGCTAATGGTTTCTATAAATTCATAGTACTGGTACTGGTAGATTACTTTAATCAACTGATAAGAAAGGTCAAATAACATACAAATTTAGGTTTCAAGGATTATACAATTTTAATTACATATTCTACCAAAGTAATCAGTAATTACTGATATTTGATACATATGGCTGGTCTTATAAAGACCACTAATATAAGGTTAACCTTATTTCGTTGTTAAAATAAACAAAAGCACACCAAAACGTTAGTGCTTATGACATTTTATTAATTAGTAAACAAATTTTGATGCGCTTTTGTTTATTTTAACAATAAATTCAAGTTAACCCCAGATTAGTGGTCTTTCTCAGACTGGCTGTTACGCTGATTTTTGAAGGAATTCAATTCACAACATTGTCATGAAAACGAAATACCTACATTTTTTAGTAAACAAAGTTGTAAATTATTGGAGGACCTTGAATACCTACTTTACACCTTATTCAAGCTGTAAAAAATAAAAAACCGATATGTCCATACCTTGTATGCTAAGGGCCAATGCATTAGATACAAATCCAGATACTTCAAGCTCAAATTTGCCAAGGTTTGCTTCAATGCACCTTCGACAAGGTCGGGGCGGTGGAATGTGTTCCATAGTTTACTGGTAACGAACAGATCTTCTCGTTTTACGACTCCTGCTGATACTTTGGCTGTAATTGCGGCTCCAACTTCCTTTTCGTTTCCGTAAATGAAGGCGCAATCGATATGCCGGTAGCCCAGATCAATTGCATCTTGTACAGCCTCAGTCACTTCACCAGGTTTTGACTAGCGGGAATAATTTCAAATTACAAAACAGGTGGCAATATTTGCAACTATTACCTTCCAGGTGCCTAATCCAAATATTGGGATTTCCTCTCCATTATTAAACTTGACTTTAGGTACACTGGTCATTTTAAAAAAATTTTGTAAACTACGAAACATAAAAACCACCGCTTCCTGCGACGACCGTGTTTGAAAAGTAGTTATTTATTTAAGGTTAGAGTTTTTATCTGGCAGGGAGCAGGGGGACCTTGAACATTGCATGTGCGGAGAAGTTCTGCGCCTGCGTAACTCGTGGCAGTAGTGAAATCGTTTATTGGCGGTTTTGTTTGAATTTAAAATTATGAACGTGGTTGGATTGCAACGAGAGATAAAATACATTTACAATTAGAGTCGCCTGTGATGTGTTATACGTTTGGCAGTACTGAAGTGTATTGCCAGTCTATGTCAAATTCGAGATTTGCAGGTTAAGTTTTACGTCAGTCTGTGTCAAACAACAAACAAAACCTAACTTACCATAGGTATATGTCTTTTAAAGTCTACACATTACCCTTTTTCTGTGACGTCAGAAATAACAAAACATAGCGTTTAAAACGTATGTCTTATATTGCATTGAAATTCGAAAAGATCAATTAGATCGCAGGTAGTAGACTTTAGAAAGAATTTGACATAATACTGTTATGATACATGATGCAGTATAATAAATCATAAGAAAGAAATATAAGAAAAACTAATAAATTTGGAAGGTTACAATAATTAGATCTTGATGGGTGTAAAATTTCGAATATGAATAATGAAAGTAATTGATATAATGAAAGGAGCAATTT
Organism: Agriotes lineatus; assembly: GCA_940337035.1. Lineage (NCBI taxonomy): Eukaryota > Metazoa > Arthropoda > Insecta > Coleoptera > Elateridae > Agriotes > Agriotes lineatus. The sequence continues at coordinate 106,841 of CALNHX010003091.1, read as the reverse complement.
GATAGTGCGATATTAATTGAATTAAATAACTTAATGGTGGTAAGTATAAAATGTTAATAAAGAACAAACCAAGGTAACATTAGACAAATGTATTTGTTAATAATAATCAGAATGAATATCCTATAATAGTATTATTTTAAAATATAGGGAGTGTGCACTAAGAATTGTATCTAATAGGGATAGAAATTTGTTTAGTTAGTTACAAAAACAACTTATTAAAAAAACATACATGTAATTTTGATATAAAGAATTTTATGAAATAAAAATAGAAATTATGCCTGAATTTGTGTTATTTTTGGTGTATACAAATTAAAAAGGGCTATAAACAAATCTGCGTGGTGTGATAGGTGAAAAAGTAAAATGTAAATCATGGAGACATATAATCGTTGAAGAGATTATACAAATACAGTTAATTGGAAATAAAGAAAACAGAAGGTTACATTATTTCAAGATATTTGGATTTATTCATACATACAAGATATTATTGGAGGTTCTTACAAGTAACTGATTTGATTTAGATATTTTGTGAGTATAACAAGAGACATCGGACTATCTGCAAAAAGGGAACAAAGTTAGATTTGGAACATCATAATATAGCAACTTACCAGGAGTTAGTTCGTGTGGCAGTCACATTCAGGAGGAACAAGGACTGGATTTTGGGAGCAGAGGAGTTGATTTGACTGGACGAATGCAGTTGAAAGGATTCACAGACCATCATAGGTGTTGCTGTTTGTGAAGTAGGCAGTAGGTGTTGCGGTCTGTCGAGGTCAGGATCCGGTATTGGTTGAATGTTGCTGCAGTGAAAACAAGAGCAGTTATTAAGGTTTGTGTAGATAAGTTGAGAAAGCATTTTGAATAACTGTCAATAAAAGAAAGTGAAAATAAAGTTGATATAGTACTTACATAGGTGAATTGAATAATAAATGTGTTAATGTAAGATACAATTGTCAACTACCTGGTTTGATTAATTTTAAAAGTCAAGTTTGACGTTATATGTCATTGATAATCAAATAATTTTGAAAATACAATTTTAAAACTCCAATTAATAGAGTATAACGCGTCTCGTGCGCATACGTGAGAATTCGAACTCCGCCTTTAGAAACGAATTTTAAACTTGACCACTTCCCCATTGGGCGGACGACATGCCGCGCTTGCGCACAGCTCACCATATACATTAAAGAGTTGGTTGTCTGTCTCACTTCCTTCGTGAGTTTCCCACTCATAGCCGCTAGCAATATAGTAAGTAACAGAATTGCCTGGAGGCTGATCAGGTTTTCGTTGCTTTGCGCTGGTTCTATCCCTAATTTTAAGCACATAAATGAGACTGCATTTATGTTTTAAGCCAATGTAGTCAATGGCACTTAAAGGAACGACAGTAAACTACCCTGGGGAACGCAGCCTCACGTCCCAATGATATTATGGCTTAGTAGCAGGGGTAGCGACGTAGTGAATGAATCAGACATTAAATGCAGATTGATTTTATTATAAAAATAAATGGTCTATTTATACAAAACAAAATAGCATAGCTAAGTCACAAAACAAAGTTCAATTATTGTGTAGATTACTAGAGTGCGTTTAAAGGTACGAAATAGCAATTCAGCACTGTAAGCTGATTGTATTTCCGTGTGCGTTTGCAACTTGGGTTTAGTAGGTCGCTTACGGCGTGAAATGCCAAGTTGCAGGTTTGCTCCGGTCTTTAAACTCGATGCTTGCGAAACAAGGTTGCTTTTTAATATTTCGCAAATGTGAACTGAAATTTGCCTGTTTAATTCAAGATTAAACAGATCTAAATGAAATATAATAAACTGGCGAAATTATGAAGCAAAACTGGAGATTAAAACTGCTTGTTTATGAAATCAGAATTACATTTAGAACTTCTGACTGGATTTCGTAAATTTTGTTATTAAAATTTATGTGTGTTTAATTCAAAATTAAACATATTGCCAATTTTTAAGCTGAAGAAAAAGCAAAAGAAAAAACTATATTGTTTCTTCCACATTAAGAGTTTTTAGAAGATATTCTTCTACGGCTGACTGGCGTCGCTTGGGTTGATGCTTCCTTCGGTTGATCCTTTTCCGAATGCAGTAGAAAGCTCCTATTAGAACAGCCCCTCCCAATAGGCTGCCTGTGATCCCGCTGGATAGGTAGGAGTGGTGGCGGATGATTTTCCAAGTAATGTCTTTTAGGTGCTGCTGGAATTCCAATTGTGAAGTAGATCCTCGAAGTGGTCTGATTGTTTTAATACTGGCTCCTCTGCAATTTCTGAAAAGGAGTTGGGTGTTATTGTGTTGGTAAAATTGATGCTGACGGTCTTGGAATATCCTGCTAGGATCTTGAATTTCTTGTTATGCCTGGGGGTTAACGTATTCTTTGCAGTTTGGATGATGCAATCTGACGAGATTTGAATTACACCTGTAGTGTTGACAGTGACTTCTTCCCTATTGCCACTACAAGTGATAGCTATTCGGGTTGGCTTGTTGACTACGAACATCCAGGTGTTTTCCATATATAGTTGTTTCCAAATAATGGACTGGATCTGATGTCTTCGTAGGCTGCATTGACTGATTTCTGTTCGATGATATATATCATCAATGATGCAATTTGGGTTGTTTTCAATTCCTTTCACGACTGTTGGACTGCAGACATAAGTGTTTGGAGTAATTTGGAGATTTTATTTAAATTCCTCATCTGTCTCTTGAAAGTACATCTGTAGGTTGTAATCCACAGCGAAGATCCCTTTTTGTACGTCGATCACCCAGCAGGACCCATTGTTAATTTGGAGAGGAGTTGGTGTCACTTTGATTAAGGTATATTCAGTTTTTTCTACTATGATGAAGTATTCTTGAACGTTGATGTAGATGTCATCATGTCCGATGTCAACCTTTAGGATTGGGGCCGGTAAAATTTCTAAGTTTGGCGAGAGTTTACTGGATGCATTTGCGAGGATTTGTTTGATTTGGGCAGGCGTGATTAGCTCGTATAAATTACCTTGTTGGAAATGAACGTTCAAAATGTTTGTATGGTAATTGCACAGCTCGCTAATGACATTGGTGGCGACTTGGTACACACTGATGATGTGGATGTTTAATCGGTTTCATTAAATCTTGAAACTGCTGACAGCAAGAATTTGGATTGTTGACTGTCCATTTTTATTAACTCCTGTTGATTTTTGCCGAGTCTATCAATATCTTGATAGACTTCGTCGTTTACTCCGAAAATTGACGTGAGTACAGTCCCAAACACTCCTCGTTTCTCTCGTCTTGTTATAATATCTTCCATACCAGTTTTAATCCATTCCATATGCCTTTTTTGTTGCAGAAGATGATGCACCAGTGTCTTGCATAATGTATCTTCGGACAGTTCTTTTGCAGAGTTGCAGAGATTGTCGAATTTGTCCACCATGTCGGTAACTGTTTCGAAGTCTTCTTCGATCTTCCCCTTCTCGAACTGAATTTCGATCCTGAATGTTCCTCGTTCAATCTTCCCGTGTCCAATATGTTCTACATAGTACCCGCTGTCTGGTTTTTGGATGTTGAATTCTGCCTTACTTAATGTATTCGTAGTAAGGAGAGTAAATATGAGTAGAAACATTTTCCATTTGGACGTGACAGTTTTCTTTGGTACTGGGAATGATTGTGTGTGGGTGCTGTTGGCCGAAATTTTCTCTTCAGACTCTGGTTCCTGCGATTCTTCGTTAGTTGTTGGTAATGGAATGATACTGCCTATTGACCGTTTTAATTGATGTCCTCCTGATTTCTGGATTGTTACCATTGGTACGGATCCATCGGTTGCAGGATGAATGTCGTCAACTCTTGCTAAGGGCCATTTACTAGGATTGATATTTTCTTCTTTGATTAACACTAGGTCACCAACTTCTATGTTCTCCACCGGTTTCTTCCATTTGTTTCTTTGCTGTAATCCAGGAAGGTAGTCTGAGCTCCATGATTTCCAAAAATCTTGCTTAATTTTTTGGATTATTCTCCAGCGATTTGACAGATTTGTTAATATTGGTGTGCTGATTGGGTTCAGTAATGATAATATCTCTCTTCCTATCAGGAAATGGCCTGATGTCGATGCAGTGGTGTCTTCAATATCGTTGCCTTGTGGGCACAGAGGACGTGAGTTTAAGCAGGCTTCGATTTGGCAAAGCAGAGTTGTCAATTCTTCAAATGTTAGAGTAGCGTTGCCAATGGTTCTTTGCAGATGATGCTTCATTGACTTCACTCCTGCTTCCCATATCCCTCCGAAGTGTGGGGCTACTGGAGGGATGAAGTGCCATTGGGCACCAATGGTGGATAAATTTTCTTGAATAACTGGGCCTTCCATTGCTTGACGGATCTCATTGTCCAAGACTTTTCTTGCTCCGACGAAATTTGTTCCGTTGTCGCTATAAAGATGTGCCCAGCGTCCTCCTGAAGACTGCTAGGAAGCTGTTAGTTGTCATGTCTCTGACGGCTTCTAAGTGTATTGCCTTGGTTGATAGACAGACAAAAACAGCAATGTACCCCTTGGATGAAGAATGCCTTCTTCCCTTGGATGTTCGAATTTGTATTGGACCGGCATAGTCCACTCCTGAATGGAAGAATGGCGGGGTTGAATTGACTCTGGTTGATGGAAAATTCCCCATTAATTGCTGGGCTGCCTCTGCCTTGAATCGGATACATCGAAAGCATTTCTTGATGCTGGAGCTGACAGCTTTCTTCGCGTTGATGATCCAATATTTTCTTCGGACATAGGACAGTGTGAGTTGAGTGCCACCGTGTAAAGTGCGTAAAGGTGCTTCATGGATTATTAATTTGGAAATATGATTGGAATAAGGAAGGATAATTGGGTGTTTTTCATGGTAGGATAAGGTTGAATTTTCTAGTCTTCCTCCAACACGGATGATTCCATGTTGATCGATGAATGGATTGAGATTGGCGAGTTTGTTATTGGAGTCCACACATTTTCTCTTTTGAAGTTGAGATCCTGTTGCCTTCAGAATAGGATCACTTCTTTGGACGACCTTAATGAGTGTGAGGATGGTGTCTTCCATTTATTTAACTGATAGACATCCTGGTTGAATGGGAAGACGCCTACACTTGTTGATGAATCTTCGGCAGTAGGACACGACTCGTACCATTCTTGTTAGAGACGAAAAGCGATGAATAACTTCGTTCTCGTCTTGATAAACTGTAGTTTGATGCACAGTGTAACCTTTTGCTTCTTCATTGGTTGTTGCGGTGTCTGGTTGACACGGCCATAACTCATTGTTAACTAACCAACTTGGTTCATCCCACCATAGTACATGGTCCTTTAATTTCCCTGGACTAGTGCTTCTGGAGATGACGTCTGCAGGATTTTCTTCGGATTTGACGTGGTTCCAATGTTGAGCCGGAATCAGATTGTTGATTTCGGCTACGCGGTTTGCGACGAATGTCTTCCATCTTACTGGATCGCCCTTTATCCATCCTAATGCGACCATGGAGTCTGTCCAGGCGAAGGTAGATACCTTAGGAATGTCCAGTGCTGTGATTACCCTTTGTAATAGATTGGAAAGTAGTACTGCTGCGCAGAGTTCCAGTCTGGGTAGAGTTGTCTTTGCTCGAGCTGGTGCCACCTTGGATTTTGATATTAATAATGATACCTTGGATTGGCCTGATGACGTGATGATTCTGGTGTAGACCACGGCCCCAATAGCTCTTTCGGAAGCGTCACAGAATCCGTGCAGTTCCATTTGGGCTTCTTTTTTGGTAAAAAGCCACATTGGCAATGTAATTTCTTCAACCGATTTGAGTTGAGATTTGAACGTTTCCCATTTGCCCTGGATACTTTCTGAAACTGGGTCGTCCCACTTGATATTTTCGAGCCATAGCTCTTAAATGAGTAGTTTAGCAGTGATAATGATGGGTGCTAACCAACCCAATGGGTCGAAAATTTTAGCGACTTCGGATAATATGGTGCGTTTTGTGGATTCCTTTTGCTTCACATCCATCTTGAAGCAAAACACGTCTTCATACGGTGACCAATGGACGCCCAATGACTTCTTTATGCCGTCCTCACTTATTTCGAGGTATGTTTGCTCCTTCAATTCTTCGGGTAGTTCTTGTATGATGGCTAATTCATTACTGCTAACCTTGCTGCTTGATTGCTTCTTCTAAAGTGTCGGCTCCGGAGAGCACATCGTCCACGTAGAAGTCTCTCTTCACAACTTCTGCTGCTAATGGAAATGAAGATTTCTCGTCCTCTGCTAATTGGTGCAAGGTTCGGATAGCAAGATAGGGAGCTGATGCGGTTCCATAAGTGACTGTGCATAACCTGTATTCCCTGATTGGCTGTGATTGATCGAATCTCTATAAGATTCTTTGATACTCCTGGTCTTGGCTGTCCATCTTGATTTGTCGGTACATTTTCTCAATGTCCGCAGAGAAGACGACCTTGTGAGTCCTCCATCGGAGTAGAATGTCGACCAGCTCTTGCTGAAGTTTCGGTCCAGCATACATGACTTTTTTTAAGGATTTTCCATAAGATGGTTTGTTCGAAGCATCGAAGACGACACGGAGCTTGGTTGACAAACTTGCTTCTCGGATTACGCTGTGGTGTGGGATGTAATACTTGCCACTGTTTTCCTGTTTCTTTTCTACCCTTTCCATATGTCCTAAATCCAGATATTCTTGCATGAATTTCTTGCATTGGATTTCTAGATCTTGATCTTGTTCCAGCTTCTTCTCCAGATGCAATAGTCTCGCCAATGCTGAGGGTTTGGACCTTCCCATGCTCACTGGAGTTTGCTTGAATGGAATCTTCCATCTTCGTCTCGCTGCACTGTGTCTGTGAATTTATTCTCACATACCTGATCGTCTGGGGAATTTTTTCGTTGAGTGGGAACTTCTTCTATGTTCCAGAATTTTTGTAACTGCTCGTCTTCTGCAATTTTGGAAACCATGGTGTTGACTTTAATGCTGTCGTTATGTTGTCTTTCAATGGTTTCAGATAAAATCCAGCCCAGCTCGGTATTCTGTCACAAGATGCCATTCTTTGTTTTAGTGATTCCTCCTAGAATTATTTTGGAATATTCTTCGGCGCCTAGAATTATATCTATAGGACCAGGTTGGTTGAAGGTTGGATCGGCGATGAAGATATTGCTTCAGGAATTGATATTTACAGTTGGGATGGGTGATGAAGGCATGGCTTTTGTAAGTTTAGGAAGTACTAGTAAATTGACAGGTAGGGAAAAGTTACTTGAAAATCTAGGTGTGATCAAACCTGGAATTTTCCATTTAGCAATTGTTGGATCGCTGTTCCCGATTCCTGTGATTTCAGCTCGAACTTTGGTGCTGGGTAACGCCAATAATTCGGCTGATGCTTCCGTAATAAATGACCCCTGAGACCCGGGATCTATTAATACTCGTAATAGATGAGTCATCCCGGATGCTGCCTTTACTTGAACCATTGCTGCGGCAAGTAGAACTTGGCTTTCCTGTGCGCCTAAATTGGTGGTGATGATGTCCGACTTCGGCTTCTTCTCTGGAGCGTTGGAAGTCTTCATGGCTGCTGCATGAGCTGACGTCCTCATCTTTTGGGCAGGGAGCGGCCTTGATGGTGGCTGCGCCTTATGAAGCAGTGTATGATGCGGGAAACGACAGATCCTACAATTAAAATAGGCACGGCATGGTATATTTGAATCGTGCCGCAAGCATCGATAGCACAATCGATAGGTTTTTACTGCTTCTTGTTTTTCATGGGTAGGTAGCCTCTGGAATTGACTACAGTTGTCGATGTAATGATCTCCATGGCACAGCTTCCAATTTAGGGATGCGAAAGCGTAATTCTTCTGTGGTCTTTCCTGCGTTGGCTTTCGAGCTCCATCAATGGATTCCAGGGATTGGAACCCCACTTGCAGGAAAGCCATTAAATTTTGGTGATCCTGAACTTTGTTTGGACATTGAAGCGACTGCTCATATAATTTTTTGGTTTCAGGATTCCATTTTCGAGAGATAGCGCTGTTAATCCACGGACCCCAACTGTCGGTGGACATGCCTAAATCTTTGATTGCCTCCACACATTCCTTGATGGAGTCGTGCAATTTTTTTAACCCTTGGGCTGACTCTTTGGAGAGGACCGGCAGATCGAATATGGTGTCTAGTAATTTAGTTAGAATAAGGCGATTAATTTGATACATTTGTTGCAGCAGATTCCAGGCGGTGTTGTAGTTTGATTGGGTAACAGCTAGATGCTGGATCAGTCGGCTTGGCTCTCCCTTGACATGCGTCTTTAGATATTGCATCTTGATGACATCGTCCATGTTCTGGTTGCCATCTACTAATTTAGTGAACAGGTCCTTGAAAGTGGCCCATTCCTCATAATTTCCCTCGTATATGGGGTTTTTGACTTGAGGAAGCGAGATGGCTGCTGCTTGCTCGTTCCTTGTGGGTGCTTGCAATAAAATAATTAAATTTCTATACCTGTCTTCCAACATAGTATATTCAGGACTGAAGTGCATTTGTTCTGAAGCCATGTCGTTAGACATAAATTCTTCGTCCATCTCGACCACAAGATCCCATTTTTCTCTTAATTCCCTTGTCGTGATGGCGGGCTTCCCTAATTCTTGTGTTAGTTCGGCGTCGTCCATTGCTTGCTTAAAATTCTGAATCCGAATCTGCAGTTTTCGGATACGAACCTTTTGCTCGGGATTGGCAACCATTTCCTCTTGCTTCCTACTTACGGAGGGGTTAGAAATTTCAGTTGATCTTGAACAGCTCTGCAAGTAACTTTTTGCTTCGCCGTATATGGCTTTAATTTGATCGTTATACCCTGTTGTAAAATAATTATGAGTTGGAATACTTAGCTGCCCCATTTCTGCATGATTTTTAGTTGCAGTGTTCCAAAGTTCGTCCAGCGTCTTGTTGCGACTGGCGATGTAGGCTTCGTTTTTTCGGCTGGCAGGGTCCTTTTTGCTGTTAGACAATACTTGTTTTATCTTCTGCGCGAGCTCTTCTTGGGCGTCAGCTAATTCGTTGAATTCGTCCATGTTGTTAGCCATTTTTTTGGGACCTGGGTGGTTGGCAGATGTTGTCTTCTTCTCAGGATGCTGGTGACCCTTGGGATGTGTTTGTTCTTTAGTTGGAGACAGATACTGCTAGAAGGACCATGAACAGAATTGCCTGGAGGCTGATCAGGTTTCCGTTGCTTTGCACTGGTTCTATCCCTTATTTTAAGCACATAAATGAGACTGCATTTATGTTTTAAGCCAATGTAGTCAATCGTACTTAAAGGGACGCAGCTTCACGTCCCAATGATATTATGGTTTAGTAGCAGGGTAGCGACGTAGTGAATGAATCAGGCATTAGATGCAGATTGATTTTATTATAAAAATAAATGGTCTATTTATACAAAACAAAATAGCATAGCTAAGTCACAAAACAAAGTTCAATTATTGTGTAGATTACTAGAGCGCCTTTAAAGGTACGAAATAGCAATGCAGCACTGTAAGCTGATTGTATTTCCATGTGCGTTTGCAAGCGAGAGCGGTGAACTTGGGTTTAGTAGGTCGCTTACGGAGTGAAATGCCAAGTTGCAGGTTTGCTCCAGTCTTTAACTCGATGCTTGCGAAACAAGATTGGTTTTTAATATTTCGTAAATGTGAACTGAAATTTGCCTGTTTAATTCAAGATTAAACAGATCTAAATTAAATATAATAAACTGGCGAAATTATGAAGCAAAACTGGAGATTAAAATTGCTTGTTTATAAAATCAGAATTACATTTAGAACTTCTGACTGGATTTCGTAAATTTTGTTATTAAAATTTATGTGTGTTTAATTCAAAATTAAACAACATATATGGCGACTCTATTTGTAAATTTATTTGATCTCTTGTTATTAGGCGAACTGCACTAGTATATTATACTAGTTTAGTTTAATGAGGCCTATTGTAGCACGATTGGGTTTCGGTCACGACAAGCGTAAGTATTTTGCATAAAATAACCAAAACCTTTCAATTTTGACATTTCATAAATGTGACAATCTGTCAGTTACCTGAAACAAGGTAGTCTGTGTGTCAATAGTAGGAGAGGTGGTGACATTTTTTAGTGATGATTTAGTTAAGGCCTATTTTTTGAGAGAATGTTGCGGGAGGCATGTATAATTGTCAGCTGTAAGGATTATCTTTGATAGCGGTATCGGAGGGAGGCAGAACACCTCCAATTTGCGCTGTCAGTATATGTCAAATTCGAGGTTAGCAGGTTAGATTTTGCGTCAGTCTGTGTCAAAACTGACGGAAAACCTAACCTGCTAATCTCGAATTTGACATAGATTTACATTAAAAAAGTCCAATATTTTACTCTTTTCGTTAAGTTGAATATAATTTTTTGATAAAATGCTGCTGAGAAAACCAAAACATTCATACTCATTCATCTCCAGGCATCGGATCCAAAAGTTGAACTTTTTTAGAAATGCTTCTATTCTATCATGCATACTGAAAATGGTGACACATAGGTCTTGTGGAAATTCAAACGTATGAATAATATGGTGGTGGCACTGTAAGTCTATGTCAAATTCAAGGTTAGCAGGTTAGGTTTTCCGTTAGTTTTGACACAAACTGACACAAAACCTGCTAACCTCGAATTTGACATATACTGACAGTGCAAATTGGGGGTGTTCTGCCTTTCTCCGATACCGCTATCAAGGATAATCTTTACAGCTGACGCTTCTACATGCCTCCCGCAACATTCTCTCAAAAAATAGGCTTTAACTAAATCATCACCAAAAAATGTCACCAGCTCTTAGACTACGTTTTTTATGTGAAAATAACAATGCTAGAGAAGTGCTATATATACAAGGTGTCAGGAAAGTCAACCGTGTAACTTCTGGAGATGCTAGGGGATGCTATACGGAGTCGAAAAGTCTTAATCCATTTTTGGGTTAGAAGCATAATTTCTTCAAAATTCACTGTTGTTTGTGTTTTAGATGTTTTTTTTGTCAATTAATGTCAATGTAATAAATAATTGCGTGTTTAACTTTTGTAGTAAAAATATAATACACCGTGCAGGAGTATGCTGATTTGTTTTTTGTGAATAGTGTTCTGGTGATGTTGGGTCTGTAAGTACCTACGTCTATATTTTGTCTTCATTGTCGGATTTAAAATTATCAAACTCTGTTTTAAAAGTGTTCTAAAAGCTAATAAATTACGCATGTAGACGACATATGTGACTATTGTTTTCCCAGCCTATCTCAAGACACTGCGTCAAGCCTCCAAGTACAGCAGTTGTCAATTTTTTTTTTTACTTTTCTACATTCGTTTTTACGAAAACTATGCTTCTAAACCAAAAATTGATTAGGACTTTTCGATTTCATATAGCGTTTCCTAGCATCTCCAGAAGTAACACGGTTGACTTTGGCGACACCCTGTAGTCTTTTTTCAACATGACTCAAAGCAGTCTGTGACTTCTAATATTTTTCACGGTGTATTAACCAACCTTAAAAATGTCACTAACGTCACTTTTGACTGTCACTGCAAGTTATTAATAGCTATTAAGGCAACTAGTGTTTTACAGAGGATTTAAAAATCGAGGTCGATCATGTTAAAATTCGAGCGAAGCGAGAATTTTATGATCGACCGAGATTTTTAAACTGTAAAACACGAGTTGGCTTCAATATTTTTTCTACAGCCGAGGAGTTTGTTAGCTTAAATGCCCTAGGGGCTTCGCCCCTCTCCAAAGCAGCCCTCGGAGCTCCACCCTTCTCCAAGGGGGCCCTCGGGACTCCGCTCCTCTCCAAGGGGGCCCTTGGGGCTCGGCCCCTCTCCAAGGGGGCCCTCAGGGCTCGGCCCCCCTCCAAGGGGGCTGTTGCAGCTTCACCCCTCTCCAAGGGTGCCCTTAGGGCTCCGCCCCTCTCTAAGGGGGCCATCGGGGCTCGGCCCCTCTCCAAGGGGGCCCTCAGGGCTTCGCCCCTCTCCAAGGGGGCTCTTGGAGCTCCACCCCTCTCCAAAGGGGCCCTCAGGGCTCCGCCCCTCTCAAAAGGGGCTATCGGGCTCCGCCCCTCTCCAATCGGGGCCCCGCATACAAATCGGTCCGATATAATAATTGTACTTTTAATCTTCACAAATAAGGTTTTATAACCTCTTAAAGTACTCCGTGCTTTAAATGGAATGGCGTGTTTTATAGACAACATAAAGCACGCCGCATATGACCCTTGGAAACAGTTTAAAATCACGGCTGTAGAAAAAGTACGTTTTTTTCTTATAAAAATTTTCAAAGTCAAGATAAAATTGGCTGCTTTTTTTAAATTATTAGAAAATTTATTTTCGTCAGGTTTTTCTGTCATTTTGTAATTTAAAATTAAATTGTCAGCTTTTCTTTTTTGAAAATGAATAAGCTTAAAAAACGGAATCTTTTAAAATTAAATGTAAAAAAAGCAATTCTGAGGTGTGCAGAGGAACTGTTGGATCTGCAGCTTAACATGCCAGAAGAAGAAGTTTACGAAAGATTGCCTACAAACAAAACTCCTTGAATGCCAGATTTTAAATTTCCCACCAATTTTTTGTTCTAAAAAGTTACTAAAACAAATTCTACCAACATATTGTTTTAAAGGAATCTAAGTAATGCCCACATAAACTCTAAATTCTTTGAGCTTCAAAATTTTTATAGGAAAAAAAACGTACTTTAGAAGATTGCATCGTCTGCGTTGATTGTTTATAACAATCAACGCAGACGATGGAAGATTGTATAAAATATGCCTTAAAAATGCCAATAGCGCTAACGAAAGGAACTAAACAAGCGATTCATTATTGCTTTCGTAAATTTAATGACACAATTTTGAAAATCAGTGGAAATGTTAGTTTCAAGTTATCTTGCTTTCATTTGTAACCAACATCTAAACCTGGTTTCTAACTAAATTTCTATCTACACTCTTACAAAAATGTATGGAAATAGCCTACTCTGAGTCATGTTGAAAAAATGGCCCTTCAATTTAATAAACAATTGTCAATGTCAAAAATTCTTAAAAGACCAAAGATTCCCCACAATATCGTATTTATGGACCTGATGTATAACGGCTTTTACACTAGATATTTATTGAGGTTACGTTGCACTTTGAAGTTTTTCAATCGCAGTTACAAATAACAATACCGATGGGGCCACAATTATATAACAGCAATGGGATAACATGAACAATAATATACCACGTATTGCTTGAGTAAGAAAGAGATAAACATACTAGTAAATATTCGAGAAGGCTTGATGCTTAATTTAATTATGACATTTGTCAACTAAACATGCCTACTATAATATGTTTTGTATGGCCATCTCTTTCTTACTCAAGCATTTTATTTTGTTATTCATGTTATCTCATTGCTGTTATATATAACTAGCAACCAGTGAGACAAATGTCTCATTTAAAAAAACAAAAAAGACCGTTTTGCAAATAGAACGCGTATTTACCACACGTACATATATGACGTCATTGTTGGTAGCAAACTACCAGTCTCATTCGCCTTTATAAAATTTGCCTAGAATCTAACCAAAAAGTTAGGATTAGGATAATTAAGATAATAATTAGTGTTAGAGACTGAAATTCGGTTCCTGACCTGAGATGACCATTCCAAACATATAACTTTAATAACTTTTGTCTCTATCTCTTACGGTTTGGCTGCTGAAACAGCGTCCTGGACAAGTCTATTATACAGGGTGTAAAAAAAGTCTGGAATATAGCAAATATTTCAGAAACTACCGGAGATGAATTTTTCAAAATTGCCAGACTTATATAGGTAAAAACGGCGCATCTAGAAAGGACAAACCCGTTTCTGTAACTGTACAGGGTGAGTCAGAAAAAATACCAACTTTTGTATTTTAAATTGGACACCCTGTATATTAACGAGGAATCAAATAGTCCTTCAAAAGACAAATTCAACGATATAGGGTTTGACGGATTTATCTCTCAAAATGACAAATGTGGGGTGACCTAAAGAATAAGCTTTACAACCATATACCGGTTAATATTGAAGCTTTAAAGGATCATATTAGAAAGAAATACGTCAAATTCGATGGGATACTGTCTTGAAATTCTCGTAAGACGTTGTCAAAAGTATCCCATCAAATTTGAGGTATCTCATTTTTAATATGATCCTTTAAAGCTTCAATATTAACCGATCTATTGTTGTAAACCTTATTCTTTAAGTCACCCCACATTTGCCATTTTGACAGATAAATCCGTCAAACCCTATATCGTTGAATTTGTCTTTTGAAGGACTATTTGATTCCTCGTTAATATACAGGGTGTCCAATTTAAAATACAAAAGTTGGTATTTTTTCTGACTCACCCTGTACAGTTACAGAAACGGTTTTGTCCTTCCTAGATGCACCGTTTTTACCTATATAAGTCTGGCAATTTTGAAAAATTCATCTCCGGTAGTTTCTGAAATATTTGCTATATTCCAGACTGTTTTTACACACTGTATATATAGATTATGGCCCTATCCGTATAATGTCATATACAGCCACCGGTTAAGAAGGTACCTACAGAAAAATGATAAATATTGTTTATCTACGACCACTACTAAAAGTATGCCTTTTAGAGTTAGCTTGTTTCACTAAATGTGACGTTTTATAGTTTACCGTGGTTAAAGAAACCGGCTGTTTACTTTTAGCACATGGACTAAAAGTGAAGTGAGTTTATAAAACTACAATTTCGAACTGGAAGTGAAGTTGTAAAGTTATTCTAGTTGCTTCTTGCGTTACAGGTAAAATGTTTTTGAAATAATTAAAGCATTATGTAATGAATACAGTCAGATGTGGAGTATCAATAATTACATTTCGTAACTCACCTTGACAGTACTGGCGTTTTGCAGATTTAAATCTACTTCATCAGTCATATTAAAAAACAAACAATGAGTACATATGTGATGTGATCTGTAATGAAACAAAAGTTAAATATTAGATAGGCGAAAGAATAGAACCTCACAAAAAGTTACCTGTTTAAAGTCAGTATATTTTTTTGAATTACATTGTAATATTTATGTATTATTTTCTTTAATATATTAAAACTTGCTATATGCTATTTTATAATATTTAAACATAATTGTTTATGAGCAATCAACCTGAAAAAATAATAAATATTAAAAACTTCATATTGTTTGCCGAATGAAGAAAACTTACATGGGTTGAAGGTAGTGATGGGCATAATCGGATGATTTCAATAATCGGAATGTTCCATTTCGGAATGTTTATAAAATCGGAATATCATCCGATTATTTTACATTCCATAAATGCAAGCAAGGGAAAACGATCGAAACAACAACAAGCGGAAGGAAGATGAAGTGCGTGCAAATTTGCGATGAAAGCACTCGCCGTGGCGCCGTAAGCCTTTATCTGCGTTGGCATCTATTGTTTGAGTTTGTAGGACGGCCAGTAAAACAATTTATGAGTTTGAGTCCCACAGTGGGATATAAGAGGAAATAAAATATTGTTTGGGTTTGTAGGACGGCCAGTAAACAATTTATGAGTTTGAGTCGCACAGTGAGATATAAGAGGAAATAAAATATTTTATCTACTCCTACTGCACAATGGCCATGAATTATGATTCATAATTCACGGTTTGCAGCCAATCATAAAATTCTATTTTCATTATTCAATAGTTTGCAAATTGCAACCAATCAGAAAATTATATTTTCATGATTCAATAGGTTGTAGCCAATCACAAAATTCATTCTTATTATTAAATGACTTTTGAAGTTAACAGCTGTCACAAATGTCATAATTCTGAAATATGAACACAAGGCTCCTATTGCATAGGAGTAGATAAAATATCGTATTATATTCGCGATTATGGCCATTATTCACTCAGATGACTTGCGCCACGTGCCTTCGGCTTGTGGCGCAAATGTCATCTTCGTGAATAATGGCTGTCATAATCGCTCATATAATAATATACTATTTTCAAATTATTACAGTAGTTACCTTAATAGACTTTCGGAAAATGGTAGGTAGTGATATTTTAAAGTTTAATGGCACATAAAGTACATAATAGATAGTATAAAACAATACATGAATTTGAAGTCTGTAAGCTGTACTATCTAATAATTAATCTACGAAATACCACTGCCATAACATTCCGTATTCCGTTTAGTTCAAATTGGCATTTCGTTTTCTTATTTTGTATACCGAATAATAAAATAATCGAATTCCGAAAGTTTCGAATTTTGTGCACCGAACAGTAAAATAATCGAATTCCGAAAAGTTTCGAAATAATCGGAACCTTTCGATTTTTTGAACAATCGGAAACTTTCCGATTATTCATTCCGGATAGGCCCATCACTAGTTGAAGGTGTAGAATTGTTGAAACGATCATTAATGAAAGAACTTCTTAATAGGGTTATGATTTAGGTAACAATTTTCTTAATTTAGGTAAACAATTTTTTAAATTACTCATGTAAACAACTGAGATCAGAGAAAGAGAATTATGTAGTGGTATTATTATTAATGTATGAATTTACCTGATGGTTTTTATCCCAACTTTTTATTTTGAGGTTATGCATTATAATAAAATATTTGGAAGACGGGTGGTTTAGCTGAATGTAATGTTGAATTTATCCAAATTTTAAGTGTTGGACATAGTTTGATAACTTGCGAGACATGTTACGTGGACTTTTAAAACTTCGGGACCATGATTTTCTATTATAAAATATGAAAAAGTATTAAAAACTTTATTAGGGTAGTAGTATTAGTGTGTTACCTTTAAATAAAGCCTTTAAAGCGCTTTGATTAAAATTTTGTAAAGCAAAATATCTTTGGAATTTGACGTTGTGAGATTTTAGGTTAACTTATTTCTGTAAAAAATAAAAAAAACTGAATATACGATAATACGTTTTAATTAAACATAGCAAGGGGCTTATTTACCTATTATCGGATGTTGCTTAAATTGAGGTTTTTTTTAAACAAATTCTTGCCATGTGTTTTTAAAGCTGGTTTATACAGCTTCGTTAGCCCTAGTCTTAGTATTAGTATTAGTCCTAACTTAGCACTAGTCTTAAGAAGAAAAATCGGTGTTTATACAGACATATTTTGGGTTAGGGAATTTACTACAACGCATGCGCAAATGTTTGTGTAAAATCGCGCCATTTATAAATTCGTTTAACCTTAAATGCAGAAAATCCGTTACGTATTCTGTTTCTTATTGTAGTTGGTTCTGTATTGTAAAATCTTTTAAAATGGGTAAAATTTCGCCTTTAAAGAAACAGAAACTTTTACTTGCAATATATGGAAAGCTAGGTGCTGCTGCAGCGTTTTATTTTTTAAAATAAAACAAAGAAATCGTCGTGTTAGGCAGTAAAAAGTGAGACCCATTAATAGGAACTGAGACCATTTACAAAAAGAGGTTGTTAAATAGCAAATAAGTGTATTTGTGTGCAATTTCGAATGAATCATAAACTTTCCAAATGTTAAATATGCCTAGCCTTATTGCATTCAAGGAAGAATGTTAAGCTTACCTTTGTTATAATAATCCAGATGGCTCAGTACTTCCCTAATTACTTTTGCAGTTATAGCTCACAATGACGCACTTTTCAGTTTTCAAACAAATCACTGAAAACTGCTAAAATACCGAGGAGATCATAAGAAGGACAATGAGGGAAAGGAATTTAGAAGAAGATCAAGCATAGAATCGAGAGACATGGAGAAAGGGAGCGGGGATGCAGCCACTGGCTGTTTAATAATATATATGAACATGTATATTATGTATAACCCGAAATATATATACCTATTCTGTGTATATACTATTGAAGTTGAGAGTTGAGAAGTTGGAAGTAACGGACCAGGACATGCTGGTCAGTTTATATGTGGAATCCCTGGTCACCAACATACCAGTAGAGCCATGAGTAGAGCATTCAGTGAATCTTATACAACAATGCTTCGTTCCTCAAGGACTTCAAGAAGACGTCCCAGAGTAAGTAAGGATGTGCCTCACAACGACGTACTTTCTTTGGGAAGGAGTGTACTACGAGCAAAAGGAAGAGGACGCTATGGGATACCCGTTATCTCCAGTCATTTTCAACATATTTATGGAAGCCTTTGAAAAGAAGCTATTCAGTCCAGCTAGTGATGCCGTCGAGACGAGATAATTCTCGATCTCGTCTCGTCTCGTCTCGAAATTTCGAGATCGAGATTGACATTTTTCCATCTCGAATATTCGAGACGAGATTAACCAAATTCTCGATTTTTTCTCGAGATTCTCGATTTCTCGATCTCGAGAGTTTTTCAATTGTATTCTTGAATCCTGCATAAAAACAAAGTAGAACAGTTATAAGTAGTACCTACTTTATTTTAATTTTTTACAAAATCTTTACAAAGGTTATTTATAAGATCAAACTTGGAAAATATAAGAAATGTTATAAATCTAATATCTAATAAATGTCTTTCAGAAGCGATAGAAAAATACAATATTTGAATTTTTACTCAGTTTAAATATTGTTTAATAAATTCGCACGATTGCCAAGTATTCAGACAAAGCAAGGCCCTAGCAGACTCGCTGTCGAGCCTGTTGCGGTGTTTTCGAATAATCAAGCCAGCCTTCGAAAAGAGCCGTTCAGCTGGTACACTGGTTGCTTGTATAGCAAAAAAGTCTCTCGCCATTCTGGCAAGGTTTGGGTATAAAACTTGGTGATTGCTCCACCAAACTAATACATCTACGTCTTCCCTGGCTCGTGGCCTTGCTATGTAGTCATCGACTTCGGTTTTCCAGTTGTTAACTGTGACAGTAGATTTATTAAATAGATCAGTTAAATTAAAGGAATCATTTTCCTCAGAATCATCTTGCCCAGAATCAGTGGAGGATTGTTTTTGGTTTGGTGAATCATCTTTGTAGTAAAGGTTTTTGTAAAATTCTCCGAATTTTTGTATTGCTACTGTTTGCAATTGTCGGCCCCAGGAAGTTAGTGTAAATGTTTCAATCTTATGACGCGGATCTAAAATCAACGCTGTACAGTAATTCTAATTCGTTTTCCTATAATGTTTCAATAGCTTATCTCTCCCAGCCTGAAATGCCAGCAAAACGTTTTCGTCGACCAAGTCTCGATCTACTTTATTATCGAGGGTTGTTATTAGGGATTCAATTTTGTCTAATAACATATTAAACCCGATGACCACAAGTGGAAGTGTAACATACTTGTCGCCGCCTAATACTACAGATAGTGATTTAAAATACTTCAAATATGTAGTAACGCTAAGAATTAACTTCCACTCGTCTTCATTTAGTTGTAGCTTTATTAGACATAAATTGTTTCTACACAAAGCATTTAAGGCTTCCTTCATTTTTAAAGCTGTATTCAACATATCAAACGTAGAATTCCATCTTGTGGAACAATCTATTTTAGGCGACAAAAACTTTACGTTTACAACTTCGCAACAGCTTTTTAATTTATTCTGCCACTGTTCTGATCGTCTTACTGTAATAAATAGTTTTCTTAATTTCCTGATAGGAGGTGCTTCCTCTTCGTCTGCCAAATTTTCCTCTTGGGCATCTTCATCGTCGGTTTCATCATTTTCCAACTCAGAAATGGGGTTGGGGTTCAATAATTTCATTATGTCTTGGACTCCCAAATTGATAATTTGCGCAAAGCAACGAAAATGATTATCCTCATTAAAAATAATATTTTTGTCAGCCAACATCTTAGACAGTTCAAGTGTGAACGTCGTATTCGAAGCTGCATTATCCAGAGTAATACCCTGTATTTTTTATTCAAGTTTATTGTCCCTTGCAAAATTGAAAAACATATTGGCCATGTCTTGACCAGAATGAAGGCCCCGTGATGGAACAAAGTCAATAACGATAGACCGTAGTTTCCACAAATCATCTATATAATGTATAGTTATCCCATAATAGGATTTATTTGCAATGGAAGTCCAACCATCCACTGTGAATGAGAAGTTTGAAGTATTTTCTTGAAGTACGGTTGCAAGTGCTGCCTTATAAGCAGCAAACCTCTCCATGGTTTTTGTTTTTAAGCAGCTTCTCTTGGTTAGAGTGATATTCTTATTAAGAGATTTAAATAACTCTTGAGTGACTGAGTCATCAAAAAAGCTAAATGGAAGATATTTGGCTGCCATCCAATCCACACATTTTTCTTCAAATACTTTTTGTGACATTGGCTGAAAAATAAAAGTTCTTTTCAAGTTGATAGGCCAATTAAATCAGACATCGAACCCGAAAATAAGTCTGAACAAATCGCTTTGTTTTGGGATCTTATAAGTGAGATTTATTTTGATCCGAAAAAGAATACTGGCATAATCAGTTATTAACAATGTTGTAAACAAAAAATACGGGTTTTTTGGGTTTTTCGTAAATATCTCAGAAACTAAGCCGGATAAGGCTGCAAACTATAAGTTCCTTTTTTGTAGAGCGGAAAATTATCTACAAAAATCACGAACACTTTCGTCGTCATGTCAATGGTATAGCTTCTACGCGC
This sequence comes from Agriotes lineatus, assembly GCA_940337035.1. Lineage (NCBI taxonomy): Eukaryota > Metazoa > Arthropoda > Insecta > Coleoptera > Elateridae > Agriotes > Agriotes lineatus. Next base: position 86,409 of record CALNHX010003091.1, on the reverse strand, counting down.
TGTCAAAGTCCGAACTTCGAGTCCCGAAAAATGTGTATTTTTTGTAGATAATTTTATGTTCTACAAAAAAGGGACGTATAGTTTGTGTCCTGTCTAGCTTAGTTTTTGAGATATTTAGGAAAAACAAAAAAAACGAGTTTTTGTTTACAAAATTGTTAATTACTAATTATGCTAGTATTCTTTTTCGGGGTAAAACAAGTCTAACTTATAGCATTCCAAAACAAAGCGATTTGTGCTAGTCCCGTCCTGTCCAGACTTATTTTCGGATTAACATAGAAAAAATGTCGAATATGACTAGCCTAAGACGGATTAGAGAATTTCCTATCGCAAACAAAGAAGGAGACACTATTAACAATTAAACTCTAAAAAATTGTATGCTTTTTCCATGTTATATAAATATCAAATGGTTTCGCCTTCGATGTTTTGTAGAGAAACTAAAGTTATCAGTAGTGGTTGAAGTTGTATTTGTTTAGAATTCTGTCTATTTTTAGTGGGATGTACACGTCATCAGATTTCGATTGGTATATTTTGCTTATCGATAAATTGCACAGAAACGTTGCTTCAAATTAATATACCTAATAGATTTCAAAACCAACTAAAAATAAATTTTATTTATTATTAGAATTAAAAATAATTTTTAAAATAAAAAGAACATATTTTTCAGCTAATCGTACTAGAACTGACACATTATTGACAAAATTTACAATAAAACTGTACAGGAATAATATTCTCGTCCTAGGCATCGTATCAATCGGCGGAAAAATAGTATGTGTATCTTGGACAAAAAGCAACATTCCCAAAATCCTGGGTTGTTGGGCTCGGCATTCTCCTCGCCCAACAATATTCACAGTCGTCTGGGAATGTTAGGCTTTTCGTCCTAGATACACAATGTACTATTTCGCCCGAAAATGCCATTTTAAAATACATTAAAGTTTTAAAAATTAAACTAAATTTAACTATTCTAAAGTAGTCAGGTAGTTTCTTATTTTGCCTATTTTTTAAAATGTGCCCTAAGTTTACCAATTGATGCATATTTTCTCTTATTTTATAGCCTTTTTGATAACCTATTTTTGTATTTTTACTTTCCTAAAAATCCCAAGCGCTAGGTACTTATTAGTTATCACAAATGATGGTACATCCATATATATTAGATATATGGGTACATCGTACTTGGCTATTATATGAGGCAGAAATTATTGGAGTTATCAAATCATTATTAAATGTTTGTCTTGCACTTTGTGTTACGTGAAATATTATACCGAAAGATTTATAATAACCCTGTACCTACCTTTAAAGATGTTAGCATGTCAGTCAGAGTTAGAGTTCGTTTGTAAACTTCTTGATTAGGAAACGATTTTCTGAATTCTTGAATGTGATGTATTTTCAAGTGTCGTTTCAGCCCAGTTGTATTAGATTGTTTCATTTTTATTTTTGAATGACATAATCTACAGCTTGCAACTTTGTTATTTTTGTCCCTGTCTGTGTCTGTTATTTTCTGGATGTCAAAATGCTTCTTAAAATCCGCAACCGCTCTGGAGTCACTTGATTTCGATAATAGAGACTCGTGAGACGAACCTGCCACACTTAAACTGTCATCTACTCTTCTTGGGCCCTTAGTTTTTTTTATTTTAGGAGTTTCAGTTTTCTTTGTAGGCGTTGTTGATGAATTGTCCGATGTATCAGCACCTTCCCTAATCTTATAATCAACATCTTTTACCAAATCATCATCATCTTCTGTTACACTGGTATCGCTTTCCACAGCACTATTTTTTGCGGTTGGTTGAACTTTATAGTATTTTTTTATACCGCGGTTTATTTTAATAAGTCTGAGAAATAACGATCTTTTAAGAGTATGTAGGTACTACAAAATTTTAAATGCTGTAAAATATCCAATAACTTCACAATACTGATAAACTTGTAAACACTTATTCACACGATATTAGACCAGCAAACGTGAACGAATAACTGTGTACATACATTAGCATACGTGTCACATTATTTGTTTATACTCGTACCTAAGTAAAGGGGAATCACCGAACTTTATACGATCAAGGGCATTCCAGAACGTTAATACACGGAGCACGCGGTGTTACGCAGTCGCAACTGCCTCAATTCGGTACTTAAAGTTCGAGAATCGAGATTCGCGAATTCGAGATCGAGAATCGACGTTCGAGAATTTTCGAGTTCGAGATTGAGAATCATCTTTCGAGAATTTTCGAGATCGAGATCGAGAATGGGCAAATCTCGTCTCGTCTCGTCTCGTGGCATCACTAAGTCCAGCTATCTCAAACCTAAATGCTGGTTTCGCTACTTCGACGACACTTTCGTTTTATTGTATGTATGTATGTATGTATTATCTGTAATCTCATTTACCTTGCCGTATAGAGACCATAGGCAGATTTAGAGGGGTGCCACGGAGGCACGTGCCTCTCCCAGACTTAAAAATAGACAAGGAGTTTAATACGGTTCCGCTATAATTACCTTCGTTTTATTTTGTGTAATATGGAGTATAGAGCCTCCAACACAGTACATACTTCTTATGGGAAAATCAAATTATCCGAATTATCGCAAAATTCGCAAATTGTCCAAATGTCTTTGAAGGGAACGCTAAACATTTGGCAAGAGGGGAGAGAAAATATTATGTTAAAGTCCCCAGCAGATGCCTACAAGACAGCAACGGCGCTGCCAAATATTAAAACTCTGTGTCAATTGTTGTGAACGTTTCTTGTGATTACCAGCACTGCTGAGCGATCTTTCTCCACCTTACGCCGATTAAAAACATATCTTCGCAGCAGAATGACAGAAGATCGGTTGAATGGACTGGTTTTAATGAATATCCATCCAAGACATTGTGTCAAAAATGAACATTAACAAAGTACTGGTTATTTTCAGCAGGACCATAAAAGAAAACTGTCGGGATTATACAGGGTGATCCAAAGTTAAACTGTCAAACGTTCAGGGATGATTTTTCATGTAAAAATAAGACTTTTTTCGACGACTGACATCGAAAGTAGATTTTTCTCACGGTCATTTGACAACAGAAAGTTGACATTTGCCGCTGAGCGTGCGTTTTCATCACTTTGCCGCTCGCCGAGCGTTTTGGGTTTCCGCGTGAACAAAATAGGTAGCCACGTCCGAATGTTTCCTTGACAACGCCCGTCATTTGCTGAAATAATCGCGTCACATGTCATAGACTGCGCGAGTAATGTTAACTTGATTGTCAATTAATTTTTGCAATAAAATGAAATGTGATATTTTCCTTTAATAATATGCTCAGTCGTCGAAAAAATAGTATGCATATTTCGAGCTAAAAGTGCGCTTGCCGCTTTTGCATAATTGCTGGTTTCGGCTTCGCCTCAACCAGCAATATTTATGCGCAAGCGGCAAGAATGCTCTTTCAGCTCTTAACATACAATATACCATTTTCTACAGCCGTCAAAAAAACGTGACATTTATGCATCGCTATAGATACGCGAAGTTTAACTTTTTTTAACACGTGAAAAAATAACATTTCTTCAAGGCTAGCAGTGAAAAAACGGTTTTGGAACTCCATTTCCTTAGTTACAACACATTAGGTGACTACATATTATGTTAGCAAATTAATGTTCGTATTTTATTTCTAGAATTTACATAAACCAAATCAATAATTATTCGGCTGTAGAAAAAACGTTTGTATTTCGTGGCAAAATTCGTGTTTTGAATGACTTTTCTGTCTCAACCTAACGGTCTCGGCGAAAATTGACATTCTCACGCGCCATAGAAAAACACTCATTTCGCGCACTTAATACAAAAATTACTATTTGCGTCTATACATTTATTTTCAATAATGCCCCCACTCCGAACTAGGGTGAAAACAAAAGTCTCGACTACAATTTTGCATGAAATGCGTGCTCTCTTTTTGTGTGTGTGTCAAACCTTGACAAGCTTTGATATTTCTCTGAGTGAATTGGTTAATTGAAGTTGTAGTGCATTTTAAGTGTGTTTTTGAATATTTTAATCACAATCGTGCCAAATATTTACACTGCACCTACGGTGATATTGCGTTTATTTACGGATACTGTAATGGCAATGCGCGCGCTGCAGTAGTTGAGTACGCCCATAGATCCCGATAAGGAGATTCCCTGACAGATCAGTGTTTTCCAATACTTTTCAAAGTCTAAGAGAGACAGGATCAACTTCATTGCGGTCGCGAGGAGATGGAATTTTCGCATTTTTCCCATTTTTTTTCACTCACGCATCATTGGAAATAAATTTATAGACGAAAAACGTCTTATTTTTACATGAAAAATCAGCCCTGAACGTTTGGGAGTTTAACTTTGGATGACCCTGTATAGGCACTTTTTTACTATTTTCATATTAATAACCTTTATATTAAAATTACAAGTATATTTCTTACAGTTATTGTTGAAGTTGTTTGTTAATCCCAGATTTCAGAACACTTTTCGCCCGTCTGACCCTTGTGCCCCTCCCAAAAAAAAATCCTGGATCCGTCCTTGATAGAGGCTGATGCTTTATGCGCTGGCGTTGGTACCATGAAAAAGCAGCTCTTGAATTTTTCTTGGCACACTTAAACAACCACCATGCCAAAATAAGATTCACTATGGAAACGGTAGAAAATGGATTAAGCCATACAGTGTATCGAAAGAAGATTCACACTGGCCGCTATCTGCATGCTTCGTCTCATCATCATCCCGCAACAAAAGAGATCTTATTCATCGGATCAACCGACGAGGACAGTAAACCACGAGAACTAAGACATGTGGAAGAAGCTTTACCCAGGAATGGCTACAGTCGACGAGATACTATAAAATCGTGCCAGTAAGGAAAGAACCTAAATCTAAACCTAGGAGTTACGTCTGCCTTCCATTCATCGTCGTATCAACCGACAGAATAAGGAAGGTCTTAGATAAGAACAACATCGGCGTCCGGTGTTAGACTACATTATTAGTATTTTACATGTTCTCAGAGGAAAATATCCAGGGGGTTATGTAGGCGACCCGGCTGGCCAATTAACAACACCACCTCTACCAATCCAGTTATTTGGAAAGCGTTGATCCACTGTTGAACAGCAGCATAAAAATGAAGTGGAGCCCCATCTAATTGTAACCACATATCCCTTCTTTCAGCCAAAGGGAGATCATCTAGCATGTCTTCCAAAGTGTTTGAAAGGAAATCTAAGAAGGTCTCGCCATTTAATCTATTCGGTAAAAATACTGAGCCCAAAAATCGATTTACTATAATGCCGGCCCATACATTGACCGAAAAGCTATGTTGGTGTGAAGATTCATGGTTCACATATGGGTTTTTTACCGAATAAAAATGCATGTTGTGTTGATTAAAATAGCCGCTTTTCGAAAAGATTGCTTCGTCTTGCCATAACAACTTTTTTTGTAAAAGTAAGATTCCTTCCTAAAACGTTTAAAAGCCAGTTACTAAAATTAACACGTACATAAAATTCCCCTTCTATTAAAGCCTGGGTTTTAGTAAAATGAAAAGGATGAAAATGCTTTTCGAGTAGAATTCGATTAACTGAAGAATGGTAAACGCCAGTTATATCTTCAATTTTTCTCGTAGAAATTTTGAGATTTTCATTCACTAAGTCTAAAACATTTTCTACAGCATCCACTCTTACACCTCTTGGTCGGCCTCTGTCAGGTATTAGTGGTTCGAACTGACACGTAGCTAACAATATATCTTCTAATCTACTGATGGTTCTTCCACATGGGTGTCTTCTGTTCGGATAACGTTCAGCGTACCATCTAGCTGCAGCTCCAGCATTGTCTACATGCTCATCCAATAGAAGTATCATGTCGAGGTACTCTCTGTTAGTATACACGGTTTTGGAGTGAAAAGTACGCGTTTTTTTCACTATTTACATTCTCGCAAAATGACAAATAAGTTAGTTGTCAAGATGAAAACTTTGGGTAATCACTTTCATGGCCTAGGTTAGAAAAACATAAACGCAAGTACTTGCGTAAGTAAGTGCTTTCATAGTTGCCAGATGTGTTTCTGTTTTAATCGAAGTTTGAAAATACCTATTATTTTCTTAAAATCTGTATTAAAAAATGTATTTCAACAAATTTTTTATTTAATTTTGGACCGTTTTAAATAATTGACAACGAAATGTTTGGGAAAATATTATAAAGAAAGAATATCCATAGGCAACTTCATACGCCAAATAACCATCACAGGAAAATGTTGTTTGTGGATTTACAGTTGTGGTATGTTAGAATTTAGATTGCTGTGCCTTTTATCACTTGTTTATTGTCAGCTTGACACAACTTGTGTACTGTAGTTTTTAGTCGAATAAAACCTTAATTCCGAGAGTTTTCTTACTACAATTTATTCGACTAAAAAAAATTTTGCATTATGGACAGGTTTTTACGACCTGAAAGATTCGATACAGATCCAAACACCGCTAAGGCTTCCCAAGAATAGATTCATGGGTTGACGACATTTGAAAATTTTGTCGCATCCATCGAGAAAGTCAGTGAGGATGATAAACTGAAACTACTAATAAATTACCTAAGCAATTCAACCTACGAATTTATAACAAACTGCGATTCCTACAAGAAGGCGATCACAATTTTAACTGACAAATACGTCAAACCTAAAAATGAAATATTTGCCCGCCATTGTCTTTCAACAAGAACTCAACAACCAGGTCAGACAATAGATCAGTTTTTAAATAATTTAATAAGCCTCTTTAAAGACTGTAATTTTCAAGCTGTGAGCGCTGAAGAGCATAGAGATAATTTTATACGAGACCCTTTTATCAATGGACTAAATTCCCTTCAAATTCGCCAGCATTTGTTGGAAAATAATACTTTAAACCTAGAGAATGCTGTTAGTCAAGCAAGGGCACTGGAAACCGCTCAGAAACAATCACCAGCTTATTCTTCACCCGAATATATGACTTGTTCATCACAAGAAATTAAACCCGAAGATGATCAAGAGATATTACTTCCCTCATCTCTTGCTGCATCTGCTGCTACTACTGCCACGAATGGTAAATGCTATTTTTGTGTAAATAATCGACACCCACGAAGCATGTGTCCTGCTAGAGATGCAATTAGCAGAGCTTGTTCCAGACAAGGACACTTTTCTAAAGTCTGTCAAAATAAAAAACTGAGAAATAGGTCGACTACTGCGTCAGTTGCTCCTATATCTGGATTAATAGCTGCAGAACCTCAATGCTTGGCAAAATCATTAACGAAATTTTTTATAAATAATACTCCAGCTGATGCTTTGATTGACACCGGAAGTTCGGATTCCTATCTAAGTGAACAGTTCGTCAAAGAGCAGAATATAACTCTTTTCCCAAGCTATGGTCAAATTTCAATGGCTACAACCTCTTTATGTTCACAAATAACTGGTCATTGCCTCGTTTCTATTAAACTTAAGGATAACCTTTATGACAACGTCAAAATACAAGTACTACCAGATTTATGCTCCGATGCCATTGTTGGACATGACTTGTTGTCTCAAATTCTAAAATTGAAGTTAAATTTGGTGGATCAAGACCCCCGTTGTCAATATGCAGTTTGGCTGTAGCAAAAGTCGACCCTCCATCACTTTTTGGTAATTTATCTTTCGACTGCAAGTTCAAAGCAACGAAATCCAGACGACATTCAGAAGAAGATGCACGGTTTATTGGAGCAGAAATAGAAAAGCTTCTCTCTGAGGGAGTTATAGAAGAAAGCAACTCGCCTTGGAGGGCACAAGTGCTCGTCACGAAAAACGAAAACCATCGATTTACATACTTAGATGCTTATCCTCCTCTAAATATTGAACAGATAGTTACGTCAGTTTCCAAATACGAAATATTCAGTACTATCGACTTACGTAATGCGTATCACCAGGTCCTTATTAAGGAGCAAGGTAAAATGTACACTGCATTTGAAGCAAACGGACGACTATATCAATTTACTAGAATACCGTTTGGAGTAGCATGTTTTCAACGAGTTATGGAGAGAATTGTTAAAAAAGAAAATCTGCTTACTTGGATGATGTTACTGTATTTGTAAACTCACAACAACATAATGAAAACCTAAAAAGATTTATAGAAGCCGTTAACAAATACAATTTAACTATCAACACAGAAAAAAACAGTTTTAATAAGAAATCGATTAAAATACTAGTATATTTAATAGAGCATAAAACGTTGAAGCCAGATCCAGACAGATTAAAAGCGCTAATAAACCTTCCTGTACCTAAAGATTCCAGAGCGTTGCAAAGGTGAAACAAATCTTTAGCTCCTGTTATTTGTTTCGCCATTTATTCATCTATTCCGGTCCAACCTGTATATGTTCACTTGAGTTATAACCCGCTGTATTTCAATTCATATCAAGCTAGTCCTCGCAAAAGCGCTGATTTTGGTTTTTCCAAAATTCACTTGTTATCTCCTGGCACCAGCCGTCGCGGTCCGCGACCTCATTTTTACATTTTCGCTTGTGGTTGGAGCAACTTGTTCCAAGAAAGCATTTTGCGTGCTATTGCACCTCAATATTAAATTTGTTTGTGGGCTGATGAATGGAATCAGGTATGTTACGCTACTTGGTTTGATATTCAATTGTAGTAATTCCTCGTTTTTTATTAGCTCTTTCTTTGACGTTAATTTTGTCAACGTCACCTCTTAATTACCGCTTTCAAATACCGCTTTTAACGCTGTATTCTTGGGGCGATTTCTCATTTGGATTGACGCCACGTTCGCTGTCCTAATTGGCATATGGCGTGGACCTGCAGCTTCTTCTGGAATGCCATTTTGAACCTGCTGTTACTGACGTGAGGCGTTCGTTTCCTTATCAATTTTGGCCACGAGGTCTGGACTGCGGAAAGCTGTCACGTTACGATTATCCTGGACCAATTATTCTTCGCCTACATGCGACTTTTTGTCACAACCAGGCTAGTCCCAGATATCTACGACGTTCCAGCACCGGTAACCGATTTACCAGTTCTAAATTTAATTTCCACGTTATAAGTTGAAAACTTAATGTAATAATTGTTTCAATTTACAATTCATAAATTTAAAACTCCGCTTTATAAATTTAAAACATAATGTAATAATTATTCTATGATCTACATTTCACAAATTTAAAGTTTTGCTTACTGAATACGTATTAAACAATCTTGTAAAAAGTGCCCTCACGCCATTTTAATATCACTACCGAGATAACGGTTATTACATATGACAGTGATAAGCTTATCCCTTCATTGAATTGCAATTAAATTCAATCTAAGAGCCTACAAAAAAAAGGTTCACATATTTTCGCTGTGCGTGTCGCATTTTCAGCTCATGTATTATATTGTATTCAAACCATTTAATATTGTGATAAACAATTTACCTACGTATTACCGTTGTTGCAACCAAATATGATCTGCTAATTAAATAAACTTAATTGTTTGTTATTATTTTATTTATTTCTTGAAATCTGTGATTTCTGGCGCCCTGTGTTTTTGACTATTATTAAAGAAGCTTGCAGCTGATCAGCTGATGATAGAAATCTGCGACCTAAGGCCATCGACTTTGAAGCTAGCTAGGCCATTGCGGTGAGTAAGTACATTTCTGAGCTACCGTGGTGTTTAAATGATAAGGGGGTTGATCTGCGATTGTACTATCATTGGTTATTATTAGTAATCAATCGCAGGTTGCTTTCTTTATTGTTTCACTGGCGCCCAACGTGGGGCTCGATTTTGGTAGTAACATCAGCTGTGTTTACCTGGATGTCTTTATTTATCAATATTTAATTTTGTACTCTTTAAATTTTTACTTCATATGCCATTTTGTAATTTTCATCTTGTTGCAGTGCACGTATTTATGTTTGACTTTCTTTTCTTTTCCTTTCTTCACTTATCCTTTCGTTCGGTTGTTTATTGACTTTTCTTCTCTCATCTTTCTTGACGAATGATTGGTTTAGCGGTATGTTTATAGGTAGTGTAATGGACATTGTTGAAAGGGTATGCTTTGGTGAGTGAGGGTTCTGAATGGTTTCTTTGATTGGCTGCGTGTGTGCTTTGGTAGTGTAGTATGTTTGGTTTTTCCTTATCTTTCCTTTGGTTGCTTATCGGTGGGTCGAAGGCCTGCGTGAATTACTTGTGCGGTTTGGTGTAGTTTACTCCATTTTTGGGATTTTTATTTACTTGCCTCACCGTACTTGTGTTTACTCAGCGTCTCGACGGGTCGTTTCCGGGTTGTTTTTTTCTGGCTTTTAATTTTTTTGAATGCGATTATTATGCATTTCCTTTTTGGATGCGAGTTTCTTGTTGGCTGCGTCCGATGTGAGGCAGTCCTTGTTTTAGGCCCCTGTTCGGTGTAAACAGGGTGTCTATATTTTTTTCTGTGTCCGATGTGGTGCAGGTTTTTCTTCTGTCAGACGTGACAGGGGATATTTTTTGCGTTGATTTTGATGCGCTATTGCATCTTGTTACGCATTGTTTTATGCAATTTTTTGCGTTTTTTTATGCATCTGTTTGCGTGCGGATTTTCCTTGCGATTGAAGGCGGTTTGCTTTCCTTGTGTTTCCTCGTCTTTAAGCGTGTCCATGTCTCCGTAAACCCGGGTCACGGCATGGAATAGTAGACCTAGCCAGTCGAAGCTTGGATGAGTGGGTGTGGCAGCGTGAGTTTTTCCGAACTCTGGTTTTTTGGTTTATTTTCCTCTCTTTCCTTTTCTCTTTTCCTTATGTCCTGGTTTTTCTTCTGTTTTTAAAAGTTGCTGTAGGGTATGTTCCCTATAGATTTTGCATTCTAATGCTTTTCACTTTTCTTTTTCTTACCATTACTTCCGTCTCATTTGAGGATTTTTTTTCAAAAGCGCTTCGCTTATTTGGATTTGGACTATGGTATTATAGGATATTGTGACCGTGGAAACACCTACAGGGTTTCTTTTGTAACGTATAGGGTGGTAGGTTGGGCATGCAGGGAAGGTCACTGTTTGGGAACGCCATCATCTAGTTCTTCCCCTTTGTAACGTATAGGGTGGTTGGTTGGGCATGCAGGGTAGGTCACGATAAGAAGCATTGTCATCTTGCTTTTCGTCTAAGCAACGCTAGCAGTTGGGGTCGTTTCTTTCCATATTTTGGGATATTTTTTAAGAGTGTTTTCCCCATTCATGCTTGTGTTCGCTTAGGACCTTAACCGATTCGATTTTCAGGTCGTTGTTCATGGCTTGTTAGCTATGTTGTTTTTTATGTGAGTTTTTGAGACGAGTTTATACTTGTTTGGGGTTGTTTTAATTTTATTGTTATTTGGGTTGGTTTTTTCGGCCTTGTGGAGATTTCTGGGGGTTGGGGCTGGCGATTGTGTTGCCATCCGACTCAGTGAGGGAGCTACATTCAGTCCGTCACCGGCGCGCCTTTTCCATCTAGCTGCGACGACTGGCTGAATGCCCGAGCGGGGTTTAGTGGTTGTGCGGTCGTTTCCTCCGACTTCTGGGGTCTCTACCTAAATTCGGGGCGGTTATGGTTTTTAGGATGTTATCCTGGGTGTTCACCCGAATCTTTTTTCACAGTACTTACTGTGTTTCATTTTTTAGGATAATTTTTTTCTCATACTTTTTTGATTTTAGGTTATCTTAGATTTGGAGTGAGTGGTGATGATGCGGTGCGAGCTTTTCGGATTTTTGTGAGTTTTTCGGATGTTTGTAGTAAGGTGGATTGTGTCCTATGTGATGCAGTCGGTTTTTGCTGTGTTTAACAGTTTTTTAGGCTTCTGTCCGATTTAGACAGAACGTCTATTCTTTGGCGGTGTCCTATGTGGTGCCCTGTTATTTTTAAGCCGATTTATAAGGGTTGTTTCCCTTGGCTTATCTTCTCGAAAGAGGATTTTTTTTTCGACAGCGTTTCGCTTTGTGTGTTGGCATCATCGATCTCATTCTGAAATTCTTTGGTTAACTACATTTTTTTTTAATGTTTTCATATTTAAACCTTTTTATTTCTTTTGGCCGTGGGGAGTAAAACAATTTTTTGGTTTAGCCTAATTGTTTCGCCATTTATCCAATTATTTCAGTTTTAACCTGTATATTTTTAGTTAAATTATAAATCCTTTTGCATTTCAAATTCGTAAATTTTCCAAAGCAGCGTATTTTCTACCTGCATCAAACTCTTATCATTTGCGCGATGCCCTCTCGACCTCCGCGCTATTTCTTATCAGAGTCCGAGCTTGCCTTTGGGCACGAATTGTTGGTACTTGGCACTTGCTGTCTTCGCTTTGCCCGCCGCGTTCGGCGTGGCTAAAGTTTATGTTCAAGTCAATTTACGTGCGCTCAATTAATTTAATGAGCAGTGTGTGCTTCCAAGGGCTGATTATGATCAGGTACGATTGCGCTTTTCTGTTTTATTATCTCCATAGTAATTAGATTTTTCTTAGCTCTTAATTACCAGCTTCATACACGAGTTTTTCTCGTAGGCCAAGCCTTATCGCACTTTCGACACCTGCTGGGTTCAGCGTTGCGGTCTTTTTGGGGATGCTTCTGCAGCAGTTTTCGTGGCATCCACGTCGATTTCAACGATATGGTCGCAGTTCACGACTAACTTATTTGAACCGAAGGGTGCAGCTACCCCGGGCTGGGTTTGCTGTTAGCCATTTGTGCGCGCTGGAGAAGCGAGGTTAGTTCCGAGATTTATCGTGTTTTAATACCTGGATTTTACATTTATTTAAAATTTAAATGCCTACGTTTTGCAATTATTAACATGTAATGTAATGTTCAATTTGATACATGCTCTTGCTTTTTACATTAAATTTTCATGCTTATATCTAATTATGCCCAGTATTTAAATTTTCTATTTTTATGTATTTCGACCCTCTGTAAAAGGTACAGTCACGCTTTTTTTATTGTCAATAGCCTAACAGAAGGTTTAATTAAATGACTGAGGTATGCATATTCCACGAATGTTTTTGGTAAATTATTAAAATAACCCGAAAGGGGTTCTTAATTTTATGCGTGTCGCAACCTTCAGTTAAGATACACAATTTTGTTATTACATTATTTACATTTTAATTATCCTGATCATTGATTACTGACATTTCAAAACTTTTATTAATGACTAGCTTTTACCCGCGACTTCGATCGCGCGAGGTTAGTTATTTGTGTATTAAATAATGTTCCGCCCCGCCCCGCCCGTCTCGACCCTTCCCGTCCCGTCTCGCCCCTTTCCCTCCCGTCCAGTCCCGTCCCTTCCCGTCCCGTCCCGCCCCTCCTCTTCCATCCCATCCCCTCCCCTTCCATCCCATCTTTTTCCTTCCCTTTCCGTCCCGTCCGTCTCGCCCCGCCCCGCCCCGTCCCGTCCGTCTCGCCCCGCCCCGCCCCGTCCCGCTTTGCCCCGTCCCGTCCCGACCCGTTCCGTCTCTTCCCTTCCCGTCCAGTCCCGTCCCGCTCAGTCCCGTCCCGTCCAGTCCGTCCCGTTCCGTCCAGTCTAGTCCCGTCCCGTCCCGTTTCTTCCCTTATGTCATGTTCACCGTCTTGGACTTAAAAATAAATGCCATTTTCGCAATCAACGTCCCAATAAACCTCAATAACGACACCCATATCGATTTTTAGGCTTACTTACCCCATTTCACCCCCTAAGGGGTTGATTTTCGGAAAATCACGAAATACGTGTTTGCTTATTTGTTTTTAGGAGTACTCCTACGAAGTTTCAAGTCGAAATGTCTATTTAATATTATTTTTCCATACAAAATTGGAACCCCCATTTTACCCCTTTAGGGGTTGAATTTCGAAATATCCTTCCTTATTCCTTGTATACATCATAAAGGGAACCTCTGTGCAAAATTTCAGCTTTCTAGGTCCAAGGGTTTGGGCTGGGCGTTGATGAGTCAGTCAGTCAGGACTTTTAGAAATATATATAAGATTAATTAAATGCTAGTCACTTGCAATTTATTTTTCTTTTTATTATTCGAAATCTTTTGATTGCTGGCGCCCATTTCCATTTCCTTTTCCTTTTTTTGAAGACATTCCAGGGTACATAGCTGATGATTTGAACCTACGATCTAAGGCCGCCGATATTTGAGCTAGTTCGGCCATCGCGGTGAGTAAAGAAAGAATTTTCAGAGCTGCCGTGGTGTATAAACGGTAGGGGGGTTGATCTGCGATTTTTACTACCATCGCTTAATTTTATTAATTAATCGCAGGTCGGCTTCTTTATTGTTTCAAAGGGTGCTTGGTATGTTTGCGCATTACTCCAGGTGGATACCTAGATTCTCTGAAAAAATTCCTAAACTCATTCAAACTAAAACCTTCCCATTGACGTCTTTAGCTGTTTCAGATTTAAAAAAACAGGATATTTACCAATCCGTAGTAATGGTCATCAACCCAAACATACCCTTTACAGTCGAAACAAACGCTGCTAAACTGAGTCAGTCCGAACAACCAGTAGCATTCTTCTCACAGACGCTATCTAAAATTGAGCAGAAACATTCGGCAGTGGAAAAAGAGGCTTACGCAGTCGTTGAAGCTTTACGAAGATATGTCTCTTTTATGTTTGATATGAAACATAACAGAAAAATTAAAAATGAAAAAATTCTTCGATGGCGTTTAGAATTGTCGTGTTACAGCTATGATATCGTATACCGTCCTGGCACCGAAAACACAGTTGCGGACGCTTTTTCAAGAGTTTGTGGTTCCAGCAGCGGAAACACCTTATATGATCTTCATCAAGCATTGCGCCATCCAGAAGTAACAAGAATGACGCATTGGGTCAGATCTAGAAACCTTCCATGTTCAGTACTTGAAATAAGAAAACCGACTGCTCACTGCCCAGTATGCGCTGAAGTTAAGCCAAAATTCTTCAAAAACACTAATGCCTATCTCATTAAAGTAGACTTTAAAGAACCATTACCCTCAGTAACACGAAATAAATACCTATTAACGATCGTTGACGAATACTCACGCTTTCCTTTTGCAATTGCTTGTTCTGACATGACTTCTACTTCGATTATCAAGTCTCTCAATCAACTTTTTTCGATATTTGGAATGCCCCGCTATATTCATTCTGATCAAGGACCATCATTTATGTCCAAGGAGTTAAAATCATATTTGCATGGTAGAGGTATTGCTACAAGTCGTACTACTCCATATAATCCTGAGGGGAACGGTCAAGTCCAAAGGTATAATGGAATAATTTGGCAAACGATTTCTTTAGCTCTAAAAGCCCGATGGTTAAAAATAACTCAATGGGAGGAAGTACTAGGAGAAGCCCTTCATTCAGTCCGTTTTCTTCTCTCTACTGCAACTAACTGTACGCCTCATGAGAGGACGTTTCAACACCAACGAAAATCAACTTTTGGAATTTCCATTCCTTCATTTCTTTTGTCACCAGGCCCGGCCTTACTAAAAAACCATGTAAGAAATAAATATGACCCTTTTGTAGAGGAAGCTAAATTAATCGAAGCAAATCCACAATACGCCTTGATCCGCCGTCAAGATGGACGGGAATTTACAGTTTCGATAAAGCACTTGGCTCTACGAGGCGATGTTACTTTACTAAGAGAAAATACCACTCCTCATGTAAGTGAACTATTAAATTCTTCAAATCAGATTGAAAATATTGAAAGCTGCGGGACTTTGCAGAATGAAATAGAAGCTAATATTTCCGATCTTCTTCCTGAAGACAATGAAAATTGCGATCGTAATGATCATACAGAAAGTTTGCATAAATCAAGCAAAACAAGGCGATCGCCAAAATATTTAGAAGATTACCAGCGTTACTAAATAGGGAGGGGTCTTAGAACAGAAAATAAACAGGAAGCCGCATTTGTAAGAAATCCGTGCGACCGCGATGGGTTTTAAAAATGGCGGATGGTTGTTTCCTTTTGGCAGTGGCGTATCATATCGGGAGGGTGCATGTGCAGCAAACAATTTCAACAGTTTTATTAAGTGCACTTTACACTATGTGATTTATGACTACATGTGAGTTTGTGTGACTTCAGTCACTGTCTGTAATTTAAATTGCTTCCTCAGATTGTGTGATTACAAATAATGACCCCATTATACTTTCCCTTCTATGCCCATGACTATTGTTGTGTACAAGTACGTATGACAAGTGACATGTTCAGAGAAATTATCTCTCTATTTGAAGTGAAAAGTAATATTAATACTTACTGATGGAATATAATGCCCAAAGTCCTGGTATTTGGGGTCTGAGAACAGCCAAAATTAGTCTCAAACTAATTAAAACCCACAACTGTCAAACCGGTATCACACTTCATTAGTCATACATGGGTTTTCAAAATGGCCGTTTCCGTCGCCTAGATGTTACAGCCAAGTTAAATGAAATGCGCCTTCCTGTCTATTTTCTGTTCTAAGGGAGGGGTGAATGTAGTATGTTAGAATTTAGATTGCTATTCCTTGTGTCACTTGTTTATTGTCAGCTGGACACAACTTGTGTACTGTAGTTTTTAGTCGAATAAACCCTTAATTCCGAGGGTTTTCTTACTACAAGAGTCATATTGGTTAGTTGCATGTGACGTATAAAAGATAGACACTGTTTTTGAAATACCCTGTATTTAGCAGTTACATTTTTAGGTGAAAAGCAGTCTTAAAGATTTTAGAAATGTATAATAAAGAAATTTATAGCAGAATTATTTCGTGTACCTACTTCACGTGAAAAATGGTACAATTCTTAAAAATTCATTATTCATGATTAAATAATACAGTTTTAATTTGCAAAACAATAGTAAATATATATTATAGCTAATGTAACATTATTACCATATTCAATATTCTATGCCAAAAGGATAATACTTATGATTTTGCATTTCCACTGGATCACTCACTCTTTTGCCACAATTTAGTGAATCTAAATAAGAAACGTCTTCATGCTCCAGTTCAAAATCAAAAATGTTAAAATTTTCAACTATTCTTGATTTCTTTATAGATTTTGGAAGAATCACAATACCAAGATTAACCTGCAAAAGACCAACTATAGATAACATAAATTCGAAATCATTATTTACAACTTACCAAATATTTCAGTATAACTTGCGCCGCCGTTTTTCTATATTTTTTACTCAGTTCTATTACTTTAGGATCTAATATCGTTGGATTTGGAAAACCAGGCTTACCAAGGCTAGACACCCGACCTAATGGGCAAAATCCAGTTACAACAATTCCCCGTTGTTTACAGTACGATATCAAGTTTTTCTGATTAATGTTAGGATTGCATTCCACTTGGTTTATAACTGGTCGTACTTTAGCAAAAGCTAAAACTCTTTCGACTTGTTCGGAATTGAAATTTGATAATCCAATACTGCGTGCTAAACCTAATTCTGCTACTTTTTCCATTCCTCGCCAAGTTTCAATGTAATCGATATCGGTTGATTGTAGAACGCCATTTTCATCTGTAGGTTTCAGATCGCCACCTTCCTTTAATTCAGTAAATTTACAAATCAGTCTTTTATAGAAAATCAACTAACCTTCCAGCCAAATGGCCAATGGATAAGGTAAAGATCTATATAATCCAATCCTAAATCTTTGATGGATTTTGCACAGGTGGGAACTACTAGATGCTCGGAGTGAAATGTATTCCATAACTACAATTTTTAAATTACCTCTAATTCATAACTTTGGAACTGTTTTAATATTAGGTTAGTTAATGTATAACAGTTTAAAAGGTCGAAAAACTGATAAATTAGTTGAAACCCTAATAAGATGATCACTATTACAAAAATATATATTTTAGTTACAGCACCTTACTAGTTATAAAAAGCTCCTCGCGTGTGACTGTCCCATCTCTAATTTTTTCACGAATGGCATCCCCCACTTCTTTTTCATTCCTATAAAAATAAGCACAATCTATATGCCTGTATCCGACGCTCAAAGCATATTTAACGGCCTCGTACACTTCGTTGGGTTCTGACTAGAAATTGTGTTATTTAAATAACAAATAATCCTGAAATTAAATACAACTGGCACACACCTGATACGTTCCCAAGCCGACAACAGGAATACTGTGTCCATTGCTCAATTTTAAACTCGGGCAAGTCATCATTTTAATAGGAGATTTAGTCGCCATTTAAAGTGGTGAATTATTTAATTCAATTCGGTATGTCATACATTAAGTTTCAAATATCTATTATCGCTAGGTACTTCAGATTATCTCGAAGCAGAAATGTATGTCATATTGCATTAACTTGATTTGATTAACATACAAGTAAACACATAAGTACTAAAAATAGTGCAGACGCAAATAGGTAACATGACTTTAACTCGACCTTACTGCTATCTTAACCTTGAAGTAGCAAAACATAATTTAATAAAATGTTACCTATTGTAATATGTTTACGGTAGGACGTTAAGGCGAATAAAAGTTAAAAAACACTTGCTACTTCTAGGAAATTTCCAATTGTTTGGAGTATGTTCTAAAATTAACGATATAATTACAAAATGACGTAAGTTACTAAACGAAAAAATTAATCACCATATCTGTCTAAAGTTTCTAGCTTTCATATAATTTCCGAACGTTGTTGCATAAGTTCTTGCTAGTTTTAATTAATATTGTATTCTAACGATTTCACTTTTATATTTTCCATTTACTTGACATCGACATTACCAGTGTCAAATTTTTAGATAGTTTGACAGTACTTTTTTAAAATTGCATTTAAAAAAGTAGGCTTTTTAATCTATACATTTAAAACGTGAAGCGTTTTCTTTCGACATCTATTTTGGGGACTTCCACAGGGCCGATTTCGATAATTTTTTTTTTTAAATAAAAGCCGTACCGTGTAGATGTGCACAAAACTGCATTGAGAATAAATGGATAATTTCAAGAGTAACACCAACATATTGTAATTTTCAAGTGGCTGCAGCCGGCCATGCAGTAGCAGTAAACCAAGTGTATTCTCGAAGTCAACCTGCGACGTTCTGCTGATTTTTTGCAATGGACTGCTGTAACTACTAAATGTTTATTTGAAATCAACGGTCTGCTGGTTCATGAGACAAGCTTCAAAATACATGCAAAATAACAGTTAACGAAAATCGGTATTGCTCATACGCTGTAAGGTGTTTTTTTCTGCTTATTATGATTATGTGGATGTGCTTATTTACACACTGGTTCATTGCTTTCCCTGTTGGTACAAGCATACGTATATTTTTAAAACGTATTTCGACGTTATCCAACACCTGTTTTTCACACTCTTCCATCATCGCAGTTTCTTTCGTTTAAGTTGCATTCAATCATTGCTTTTGTAATCTATTATTTTAAAACTAGCAACCCAGTGAGACAAATGTCTCATTTAAAAAAACAAAAAAGACCGTTTTTCAAATAGAACGCGTATTAAATAAAAACTGTACCCAGACCTGGAAGGTGTCAAAGTGGTACGCCGCATCGGAACATTCTGGAAGCTGTCAAAGTGGTTGCCTAACCGATCGAGGTTTTAAGGCGCAGAGGGTCGCAGCTCCGTTTGGCTGCTGAAACAGCGTAATCACGTGATTTCTCGAAAACCGGAAATGTCACGTGACTGAAATTCGGTTCCTGACCTAACATGACCATTCCAAACATATAACTTTCATAACTTTTTTCTCTATCTCTTACGGTTTGGCTGCTGAAACAGCGTCCCGGACAGACAAAACAGCGTCCCGGACAGACAAGTCTATTAGATAAAGTAAGGTACTATATTTATACGAGCAAGCTCGTCCGCCATTTTGAGTTACTGAAAGTGGCGGCAAATGCAAATTCTAGTTACTTCCCAAATAGCATACGGTAAGTCGGAAAAACAACGATCATGCCATTTAATTTTATCCGTCTTAAAAAAGATTGGTTTTTAAACAAATAAAAAGAAAGCAAAAAAAATCGAAACGAAAACACTGTTAACTAACACGCACGTGGTTCAAACTAGAGAACTTCAATAGTACCTTAGTTCAAACCATGGTGTAAAGAATACAAGGTGAAACGCTCCCGGGATGGGCAGTCGTTCAGAAAATAGAGGGGAGATGTCAACCAATCCCCGATGGTCCGGCATCACGGCCGCAATCATGGTGTAACCATGGTTGCGATCGTATATGTTGCTGGCACTGTCAGTCGATGTCAAATTCGGGGTTAGCAGGTTACATTTTGCGTCAATCTAACACCAACTGACGCAAAACCTAACCTCGAATTTGACATCGACAGCTTCTTCAACAATACACTTCAGTACTACCAATCGTGCCATTTGTCGGACCATGTCCTATTGGTTGAATTTGAGGTCCGCCCACATTCTGCGGAACGTTACACCTTGTATTCTTTACACCATGGTTCAAACAACAGTGACGAGTGACAGAACTCGATAGAACTGACAGATACAGTTGACAGCACAGAACAACACCTACACACTGTATACGTATAGATTTAAATAACCACACTGGATGAAGACTGTAATTATAATTAGCATCGTAATGGAATGCACCAAGATTTAAATCAGCATGCATTGTTCGTCTGGATCGAGCAGTACGTACTCCAACGGTTTCTAGTCTTGCTTGGTTGACAGCCGACAGAATGCACGGTTACAGGTCAGCGCAGCCAACGGCTTGGCGTTAAAATCCCTGTGACACAAAATCTAGTGGGATAAGCTTGCCTGGTTAATAAAGCACTCTAAGATAAAGGATTCTATTCGGCTTTCTCCTAGCTCTTCTTTCTGGTACTCTTCCCATTTTCGCTGTGCGCCCAGCATATGCGATGACATTTAATAAACCACAAAGACAAACTCTGGATAACGTAGGAATATATAATATTTGTCACAACCAGTATTTAGCTTGGTCAAGTGTGTGTAGCAATGTCACGTGCAAGTAGTTTTGAAAATTAAAAAATTCAAATTTTACCTGATGGATGCCTTAAACATTGTCTACAAAGACGTTTTGTAAATTGCTAAATATTTTTCAACGGTTCCATTAGTGGTTTTTTATTGACTGTGGTTTTATCAGCTCGACGATGATATTTAAATGGCAGTTACTCTTAAGATAAATACGTGTTATAATAGTGATTTTTAAAATGCCGTATCCGTACAATAAGGACATATTGTCTTGAATTTACATAAGGATTCACCTAAGAGTATATTCCAAGGCCTTTCATTCGGAGGAAAAGATCTATTAATCGATTAACACTGTGGTGGAGGCAGATGAAACAGTGCACTACCACATTGAGTTTCTCCACACTCTCTACCCTTCCGAAATTTTTCCAAATCGTCTGCCTTTGAAAGTTAGAGCACTTATGCTACTGAGAAACGCGAAGACTGCTGGTGAAAGCTCCGCTCCTGGTAACGTCACTGAGGCCGACATTTTCATAGGTTTTGGAGAAGGGGAGACCGTCTTCATTCCTCGCATAACCCTTATTCTTTCAGACTATTGTTTTCAATTTAAGAGATTGCAATTTCCCGTAAAAACCTGCTTTGCATGACGATCAATAAGGTGCAGAACAGTCGCTAAATCAGGCTGGGGTCGACTTGAGGGAAGACTGTTTTTTTCTCGATCCACTTTACCTAGACTGTTTAGGGGTCAGTTCTCCAAACAACTTAGTGGTGCTCAAACCAGAAGGGAAAACATCCAATATCGTATTTGATCTGAAAGTGTTTTGTAACTGTGGTCTCATTGTGTATGAATTAGTCGGCCTATTTCCACAGTTTATATTATTGTAGCGCGATGTTTCGGAAGCTAATTCTGCTTTCGTCATCAGGCGTAGTCTTGAGAAGGACTGATTTCGCACTTGGAGTTGGTTTTTAACTACACAAGTACTTGACACACTATGTTTACACTTAAATGTCAAAACTTGACATTTGATTTTTAAGTAACATCGAACCTGGAACCTTTCGATTTGTAAGTCGGATGCTTTACCACTGAGACACCGGGGGATCTGATATATGTAGTTTAGAACTTATATATATACGCTTCCCTTTTTGATTGTGAGTAGTCTATTGCGCATGGTGCGTAGTATCTTTATTGCGCAGGTGTATTGCGTCTTAGTTCTTAGCGCATTATTGGCATCCAGATGGGTTTCATTTCTATGCTGGCTTGGCTTATCGGTTCTTCTGCCAATGCTATGCAAGTGGCTTTTTTGAGCTTTCGTCAGTTTTGTTCTCTTCCTTAGCCATTATTTGAATGTTGTCCCATTGGATTCTGTGGTCTTCATTCCAGACATGTTCGGCGATTTTGGATTTGTCTGTTTCGCCTTTTCGGATGTTGTTTTTGTGTTCCGAAGTTCTGACTCTTAGAGGTCGACTACTTTCGCCAATGTATGCTCTGCCGCATTCGCATGGTAGGTTGTATACACAATTTTTTGAAATTTGGTCTTCATTGTGTGGTTTGGTTTTAGTTAGTATTCCCCTGAGTGTTTTTGTGGATTTGAAAATAGTGCGTATTTTGTATTTGTTGCCTGCTCTTCTTATTCTGTCCGAGGTACCTGGTATGTATGGTATTACCGCCGTATATTTAGGTTCTTCTTTGTTTTTGTTGGTTACCCTTTCCTTTCTGTTTAGGTTAGTTGTTATATCTGGGTAGCCATTTTCTTTAAGTCCCTGCGCGATAGTTTTTCTTTCTTTTCTCATGTCGTCTTGGTCTGAGCATATCATCTCAGCTCTATCGTACAGGCATCTCACCACACCTAATTTCACACTTTTAATAAACGTTGTTTAGAATCAACATTTAGGCCCCTACACCAAATTCCACAATCCTCGGCCAATTTTGATCTCTCACATTTTCTTTAATGTTTATCTCCCAAAACAAGGAATTTTATTTTTAACAAAGTTTTTTTTATTGTGAATAAAAAAATGTGGTTAACAATATTTGTTTTTCCATGGCAGTCTTTGTTAAAAGTAAAATTCTTTAATTTGGGACATTAACATAAAAGAAAATGTGAGAGATCAAAGTTGGCTGAGGATATTGAAATTTGGTGTAGGGGCCTAAATGTTGATTCTAAACAACTTTTATCAATAACTTTTTGTCGTATTTGCCACATAAAAGACACTTTACTCTACAGAAAAATAGGCCTTTTGAAAATTTCCAAGGCATGCTTAATTTTTCAAAACTAAAATTATGTTAGAAATTCGCCTTTAATTAAGCAGGGTTGAACCCCAAAAACTGAAAATTTAAATCGAGAATTTTTTACTTTCGACAAGTCGTTTCACCTATCCGGATACACACTGTATAGTGTATATATATAGATACGTTTTATTTATACAAATTTTCTGTTATACACTGATTTTAAATGTTAACCTTCCATTTAAATGTTTTATATTTTACTGTGCATTTCCCTTGCATTGCAATAAATAAATAATAGTGTCTTAATGGGCTCCAAAATATCATTAGAGATCGTCCACCCCCACTGTTCATCATTACCAAGCCAATTCTGTACCTACCTGATTAAACACTAGACTCAGATGTTGGTGAGCGGCTGCGGCAGTAGGTGAAAGTGACGACAATTTCACAGCGGTGTTAAGTATTAGTAACTTCTCGAATATTATGTATCGATAGTTGTCAATGGACTCTTCTGATTGAGGGGCTCCATACATTGTCAGTAGAATGCGTACTACATTCTGCAAAATGGTCTCTACTCAACAATTTTCTTGCTTAAAAACGTTTGCTGATTGCTGTAAATTTGGGCGTTTCTCGAACATTTTAAGAACTTCTATTTTTCCCTTTTTAAACATTGCAGATTCTGTGTCGCACCCAGTGATGGCATGTAAAAACAATAGATGTTTTTTTACAATTAGGAAACTTATCCGTGCTAGAAGAACAGTATATCTTTCATTCTAATTTTCCTATAATACCCGGTTTGAGTAGGAAAACTTGCGACGATTAATTGAATAATAACGAATAACCAACGCGTCTGAACTACTCGGGAACAAGTCAACAAGATTAAAACTGACGGAGAAAAACGTACCGAGCCCAACGGTTGAGACTCAAGGTTAAAATACAATAGGGAATTTTTTTTTGGGTAGCTGATTTTTATTTTTTTAATAGGCATTTCACTAATAAAGCTGGTGCAAATTTACAATTCTCTCCCCTTTACAGGGAAGACATAACTATATTTTTGATTAGCCATGACTTTTTGATGCTTGTAAAAGTAATGGTTCAGGTATTAAATATATACTGCTCCACAAATGAACTGGACTATTTGCATATATTGGTGCAATTTTTAAAAATATTTTCCAAAAGGGCAGTCATGGCATTTTTGGTACCCTTTCATGATTGTGTCACTATAAAAAGCATTTCTTTTCATAATTTGGTTTAAAGAAAACTAAGTCCATTAATAAAATATTATCACATATAATCTCATAAGAGCATTAATTCTTTCCGGAAATTTTTTGAGTGCGGTCCAACAACGTCGTATGAATTTGCTCGAGCGGGACCCAAATGTTGACAGCACATTGTATACAAAGTATGCCAAATCGTTGCCAAACATTTTTAAAAGTTCCGAAGAGACTCGAAGAACTATTAACTAACCTTTTTTGTGATTCCTCTTATTTTTGTGAAATATAGTTTTTTTTATAATTTTATTATTTTTCAATTTTATGAATATGATTTTGTTAATTCTTCAGTTGATATTTGAGGATAGTGTAATTAAATATGCTTAATATGAATATACTATAAAACAAAAGCTGAATCAGTTGGCAGTACTGAAGTGCATTGTTAGTCTATATCAAATTCGAGGTTAGTAGGTTAGGTTTTGTTTGTCATTTGACACACACTGACGCAAAACTTAACCTGCAAATCTTGAATTTGACATAGACTAACAATACACTACAGTACTGCCAACTCATTCAGGATATCCAGGGTCTGCTGCAATTGGATTTTTAAAAAATCTCTGTAATCTCTGTATTTTATGACGTAATGTAATAAATGCAATTTTTATGGGTGGTCCAGTTCATTTGTGGAGCAGTATATATTGCAATGAACTGTTTACTTATTTTGTTCTAAATTCAATAAGTTAAAATTTAGAGCAAAACCATACACAATTCTCAGTTAAATATTTATATTGTGCTCATTTTGCCTGTCAGTAATTTAAGGCTAGTTAAAATAAAATGTAATAATTAATTACACAAATAAAATGGTTGAATGCCCCCCTTTCTATTTTATTTAACTGCATTATTTAATACGCTCAGCCCACGGCAAACACGAAACTGCTTATCTCAGAGTTAGTTCAGAATTTTATTATATCCTCAAATTTTAGGTTATTTGTCTCAACATAGCTCGTTTTTAGTAGATAATTCACAACCTCGTAAATTGGCAAATGAACACGAAATGGTTTGTGCGTATAGCGTGCATTTGAACGTTTAAAATCGTGAAATAATGTGAGAAAGCGTTAGATAAATAATTTGAATATTCCCGCTTGGCAACAATTAACACCCCGCCTTTGTTATTCTCATAATGACTTAGTAGCCACGCGAACTTTCACTTGTTTATGATGCTTGATTCTGGCCAATTTCGCAAAATTTACTGACGCCAAGACTCTTATGAAAATTACGGCGTAGCAGGACTTTTGGAAAAGCGCTATGCCTCTTCAGCAAAATTCTTTCGCGTATTTTAATTGCTTTCCCGTTTACTGTTCTGCTCTTTTGCACTTTGTTTTTAATACACTGGTATCCGAGTCCACCATTTTTCACGTCGCTTGCTTCTCTTCTGTTCATTGGCGTAACTAAGATTTTTGGCTGGGGAGGGCCAGGCCCCCCAATCAACCATCGTCTATACCTATGAAGACATGAATTTACGTACATATATAACTTTTTCGGATAAATTTATTCGCTTGTTTTTTGACACTGTTATACGAAGATAACCCCATAAATTTCTGCAATCTAATAAAACAAAGATGTGTTGTAGTCAACATTTGTTTTTATTATTGTTTCACAAAATGTTTGCCCTTAAACTCGAAACATTTACGCATTCGGTAACACCAATTTTCAAAACAAATTCCACTCTTCTTGCGTCACTTGAGAAACAAAGTTTTTGAAGCTTTCCACGGCATTTTTGAGAGTTCCAAATCGTACACCACGCATTTTATCCTGTAATGGAGGAAATAGAAAGTAATCGGAAAGTGCTAGGTCGGGACTGTATGAGGATAACTTAGCAATATTAACCCGGAAGTCTCTAATAAACATTATTTTGTTTGATGTGCGGTATGACTAGTAGCATTGTCATGGTGCAAAAAAATCTCACTTCTTAGTACCCTAACCCAGCTTTTTGAATAACGTCTGGCAGTCATACTGTTGTGTGCCATTCTGCGGTAACCGTACATTTATTTTCAAGCACAACAGTTGTGATAGGTCCTAAGAAAGGAAGCAAGTAATCATTTTTTTACCAACTCTTTGAGATAGCTTTACTAAAACTAGGTTAGGATCTGTTGGAAACACTCATTGTGCAGACTGCTGCTTAGATTCGGGTTCAAATGCATATATCCAGCTTTTGTCACCAGTTATAATGTAAACTGCATTAGATCTACCTTCATCATATTTCTTATACCATTCCACATTGTGTTGTTGTGTTTCTGTTAAACTGTGTGGTATCCACCCACAACATACTTTTATTACACCCAAATGATTATGTAAAATCTTGTTTATTGCAGTCATGCCAATGTCCAAGGTGTTTTTAATAATTCTATATGTGACTCGATTGTCCTCCTGAATCAATCTTCGCACAGCGTCTATGTTAATTTAACGAAATGAAATTGGTCCTCCTTCGCGAAAATCATTGCTAACTGAAAATCGTTAAAATTTAAATTTATTAAACCAGCAATGCGAAGGTGCTTGGTCACCAAAAGTAGCACGAAGTCATGTAAAGCTTTTATTCGGAGATGGGATTTTTAAAGGTATGCTAAATAATGGCTCAAAAATTTTCTCTCGTTAAATTCATTTTTGCTGCACAACACTTATTTCAAAATTAACTGTATAATAACTGGTGCAATTATCAAAACTAAATTTGAACTGTTAATCTAAAAAACAACAAACATGTGTTTCATGGCAATTTTGATTTCCATGGTGTACTTGATCTATTGGTTTGCAGAAATTATGGGTACTACCCTCGTAATACTATATTTTTAAGTAGCATATCAATAAATTATTTCTCGGTTCATCAACTACATAAAAACGTATAGATTATCTCTTGCAAATCAATGAGGTTGACGGTAAAAAATACTAATCCATGAGAAACAGATTTTTTTGGGAAACATCACTTGGTTTCCATTTACATAATTTTCATTTTATTATCCGTATAGTCAAGGCAAATACTTTCTTGAAAACAGCAATATCCTCTTAATTGTTATTGCCATTTCTCTTTGTTCTATCTTGGGCTGGAAACTGAAAATTCAAGCACCCAAAATTATTTTTACTACATGAAACACTATTAAACATATAATTCTGGATCGTACTCTTCAAAGCAATAAACTGAACTCTTTAGGCAAGGCAAATATCCAAGTAGCAAGTCACCGTAAGTCTGAAATGGATGAGCCTATAATAGGTAGCTATATGTGCACAGGGAATAGTTGGTGATGCACTCAAGTTTCCCGCTCATTGTACTTACCCGCAAATGAAATAATTGCAATTGTCTTTTTCTATGCACATAAATTGACTCTTTATTTATATAAAACATAAGAGAAACTAAAAAAAATATTCAGACGAAAACAGTCCTTGTAGCGTTAATTATTAGCAAAACTAAACTGCATTTGTGCACTAATAATGTTTTCTCTTTCATATTATTATTGACTAGAGCTATCCGTCCAACATATGGTATTCATACTATGTTTTTAAGCCAAAAAGGGTAAGAAAATGAAAAAATTTAAAAATGTGTGAGGGTCAATAACAACCCCCTTAGTTTAAATATGTTAATAAAAAAGCAAATTTTTAAATGTATTTAACTTTTATTTTTCTGGGGTGGGCCAAACGGCAGTTTGGGGAGGGCCTGGCCCCCCTGCCCGGGGGGCCCCCCGCTAGTTACGCCAATGCTTCTGTTGCCTACATTCAGGATTGCTCTTTGCAAATTTTCTAGATTATCCTTTTCTTCATCTACCCTTCAGATTGCTCACAATTTTCACTGTCCTTTGCTTTCATTGATAACTACGCTTATCTATATGCACATAACTACCTTTTGTGTCAATTTCTTTTGTTTGGTCTGGCTTTACATGTGCACAAACCTATCATTTTAACTATATTACTTTATTCAAAAGCCAAATTCCAACCCTCTGAAATATTCTTTACTTTTGCGTGCCTTTATCCGACTAATTACTGCTTCGCACATCTCATTACCAATGCATTTAATACTTTTATTACCGTTTTAAATTGCAATTTCATAAAATATCTTAACTCTGTGCTTTACTGAATTGGTTAAATATTTTGCACTGCAAACAGAGCTTAGTTCTAGGCTTAAAACCATCTTAATATAATGGGTTGTGCACCTTGCTGCAAAACTTAGCAGTGTGTTATTTACTGAATGGTTGGTTTTAAGTAAAAAAACCTATACAGTATGTCCTCGGATTGGGTTACAAAGAGGGAAAAAATGTTTATTTTTGACTTCTCAAAAAGAATACTCTTTGTAAAAAACCCTGCCTGCTTTCAAGCTAAAAATGCACTTGCCAAAATTTAAATATCTCCTTTCGTATACAGGGGAGGTTTAAGCAGTCCAGCCAGCAAAACAAAAAATCGGGCAGGGCGCAGAAGAAGAGGAACCAAAAATGTAATTCAAATTAACCCAGGACTTACCGCAGATTCGGCCTAAAATGGAACGAGCCTCATAATAAAAACTGAAAATCCCGAAGTCTGCAGGAATCAGATAACCATAAAGCTTATAATACAGCGGCAAAATAAGAAGCCCCAAAGGCCGGTGTCATAAAAGGCGTTCTACCACGGTTCACGGATTGGTCGAATGGAATAATTAAATCTCAGAATACAAAAATTGCCAAATGTTAATTTAAATGAGAGCGTTTCCTACAACTAGAACCACCACATGTGAGGTATCTACATATGCGGGAAACACAGGGCACCCTATAGGCACACTCACGAAGTCGAATAAGAACGGAGATGTGCTCCCACTATCAACCAATGAGAGCAGTGGAAGCAAAGAACAAAGCAGCGAGCCCCTTTATAAAAACAGCGATTTCGGCAGCACGGCATTACAGATTCAGTAGTCGACCTATCCAGTTAGACTTTTATCTGCCAACACCTCCAGATCTCCGACCCGAAATTTTTCTGTTCAGTCCCGACTTGGAAGCGCTAGCACCAGCCATCACCAGCTAGAACACCTCCAGACCTCCGAAGCGAACCATCGCCAGCCACAACTCCTCCAGATTTCCGACCCGAACTTTTCCTGTTTGGTCGCGACTTGGAAGCACCCTCAGCCAACAGCTAAACCCGGATCGAACCCCAACGTTGGTCCAAGCCCACCTCCGTGCTGCCGTCTCCAGCGATTGATGGCGTAAGCAGCCGCCGCCACATAACGATTGCCAACTACCTTCAGCTGCCCCGCTGCGGTTGCTTAGGGGTTAATTTTCGTATTTCAGACCTCGAAACCTGTTCAAGCGCTTGTTGTGACCGCTCAAGCAGGAAGCGCGCCGCTGCCGACAGTCCTTGCCTCTTCAGGTGTTCCTTGTCGTCCTGGCTCCAGTACAGAAGAAACCACCTTGGTCATTGCCCCCGCACGCCTGACTCCGAGAACAGTCCCACCGACATCCTCGCTCTGGACGCCAACACCCCCGAGAGCAGCCCCTAGTTCCGCTGCCAGATCACCTGCCGCCCGCGCAAACTGGACCTGGGTTTGGAGCTGCATCTGGGGCTCAACGAGAAGGAGGACCTTCAGTTGCTGATAGAGGCAATCCAATTTGCCCCGGATTCCTGGCCCAGCTGCGCAAGACGCCCTTCTGCATTCCCTCCGGCTGACGAAGCCAAGAAAGGAGAGTTTCGCCGGAGTGGGCCGGCAATAAAATAGCAACCTCGGAAACCAGCTAATAAACCACGTCTCACTGGCGTCGAAACCGCTAAGACCTCTAAAGTACGTATTTCTACTCGGAAATATCTTGTATAAGAACTCTTTAGGACCGGAAAATGCCAGCAGACAGCTGGACGAAACAACCGAAACCAAACGTCACGAACCATCGAGCGCGCGCGATTTAAAGGAAAACACTGGATGAACACAACGACCCGACAAAAACAGATCGAACTCTCATAAAAGTATTCTCGACTGTAACTTGTCCAAAGTCAGGCAGGCTCATAAAAGAATTCGCAAACAAAACTGCCATAAAAACAAACTCCGCAACCAAACGTCCGCGAGTCGACAATAGTATATTGTCTAACTAGTACTGAAAGTTGGATATTTCACACGAATGCGATAGTGGCTCATTCGCAGAAGTGTGAAATATTCAATCAGCACGTGTTATACACTATACTTTTCTGACGACCACCTATTCTTTATAATATAAACCAAATTTACCACTTTTAACCGCAAAATGAAACAATTATTGTTTATACATCAACTTAAATTGTCATACTATTTCTGTGACATTAGCTTACTAGATTTTTGAACCGGCTTGTTTCGCGACTTGCGTGCTGATTTATGCCGAAATGGCCGTGACGCTCTCGCGCAATTTAGTTGCTACGGGAGACCATGTCGCACTAGTGTTTCAAGACGGAAAACGCACGCTCCACGTGACCTTTTCAGGTGACCTCTGCAATGTGTCAGTTTCAGTAACACCAAGCTATGCCATTTTTGGCATTTTTTGTAGTGGTCGTCGGAAAAATATAAAGCAGTGTTACTCCAATGTACGGAAACTTAGATTAATTACAACTAACGTCTCCCTAAACCAGTGGTCGCCAACCTGTCGATCGCGAGCTACCGGTAGCTCGCGGGGGCAATTCTGGTAGCTCTCACAACGATTTTAATTTAAAAAATACAAAATCAGAGAAGCTTCCTAAAATTCCACAAAAAAATCTAATTGTCATAATATTAAACATAAACAGCGGCAACGTTGCGGCGAGCGATCTGCCGCTGACGCCATCAAGCTAGAATCGGCTAGAATCGGCTAGAACCGACCAGCCGGACCAGTGCGTTAGTGTTCGAGAACGATCTGGATTGCTTTGAACGGGATAAATACGCACGGCGCGGCGACATTGCGCTTAGTTTAAAACTGAACGCGTAACCAACGTCCAGCGGTTGGGTTAGTAGTGAACAACAAAAAATAATATTATGGCAAGCAGTTGTAAGAAGGTAAAGACATACCACTTTCATTCGGAATGGGAAGAACAATACTTTTTTACAGAAGTTAAAGATAAAAATGTGTGTTTGTTATGTAATACTTCGGTCTCCGTTGCTAAAAAAAGGAAATATTGAGAGACATCATAAAACTGTACATTCTAATTTTGAAAAATCATTCCCACTACATTCTGCCGCCAGAAAGGAGAAACTGAAACAGTTAAAAAAGCAGTTAATTGGACAACAATCAATATTTTTAAGAACAATCGACAAAAATAAGGCTGCAACTGAAGCATCGTACCGTGTGTCCCAGATAATTGCACAAAAAAAGAAACCTTATGAAGACGGGGAAATGATAAAACAGGCGTTTTTAGAAGCTGCTGACTCGTTATTTGCCAACTTTAGAACCAAAGACGAGATAGTTTCAGCTATAAAATCTATGCAACTTTCTGCTAATACAGTGATGAGACGTGTAGAAGTAATGAGCAATGATATTTTTTTACAGTTAAGAACTGACTTAGATAACTGTGTTTATTTTTCACTTCAACTGGATGAATCAACAGATGTCGTTGACACTGTCCACATGGCCGTGTTCGTCAGGATGGTTTTTAGTGATTTTACGATTAAAGAAGATCTTTTGAAGTTTATTCCACTGAAAGGACACACTACTGGACAGGAGTTGTTTTCTCATTTAAAAAATATTATTTCTTCCGAAAAAATTCCAATATCGAAAATGGTAGGCTTGACAACCGATGGCGCTCCAGCTATGGTGGGTTTTGATAAGGGTCTGGTGGCGTTATGTCGTAAAGATGAAACTTTTCCGCAATTTCTCTCTTACCACTGCATTATCCATCAGGAAGCATTATGTGGAAATTTCCTGAAACTAAACAACGTTATGAAACTGGTGGTAAAAATTGTGAACAAGATTAGAGCTCAAGCGTTACAAAGAAGATTATTCAAAACCTTGGCCGATGAAGTTGACTGTCAATACGGGGACCTACTCCTTCACTCTGAAGTCCGATGGTTAAGTAGAGGACGGGTGCTGAAACGTTTTAATGATGTCCTATCTGGCATAGTTCAATTTTTCAAAAAACGCGATGAACCGACTCCGGAACTAGAAAATTCAATCTGGCTTAGAGATTTTGGTTTTCTCGTGGACATTACCGAACATTAAACGAACTTAATTTGCAGCTTCAGGGGAGAGACAAAGAACTAGCAGAAATGATTTCTGATATAAAAGCATTTATCAAAAAGCTGGAGTTTTGGGAACAAAACCTAATTAACAGCGATGCCAAGCATTTTCCTATTCTTTCAGAAAAAATATCTCAAAATCCATTAGAACCCTATGACAGCAAATATCATGTAGAAATAGTTTCTACCCTGAAGAATAACTTCAAAAATCGTTTTAAGGATTTCAACGAAATGGCTTTAGTAGCGCAGTTTGTTGTTTCACCCTTTATGGAAATTGATATCCAACAGTTTGCAACTTGTGTTATGCAGAACTTTGGCGAAGACATCGCTGCAACAGAAATGGAAGTAATTGATTTTCAAAATGATTTAGCCTTAAAATCGTTAGTCTCAAGTACCAAATGTATCTGGCCTATTGTAAGTAAAGACAAATATTCAGTTCTATGCCGTGTTGCCTTGAAAGTGAAATCATTATTCAGTTCAACCTATTTGTGTGAATCTTCTTTTTCCAATATGAAGTTTATTAAGAACAAATATCGCAATCGACTTACAGATGAACATTTGGATAATTGTATTCGAATGGCTGTATCAAATTATACTGCAAACATTAAAAAAATTATCGATGAGTCTGAGTGTCAGCCTTCTCATTGAACGTGCTTTTTTATTTTTCAATGTTTATGTTCATGATAGTGCGTTACTTTTTTGTTGTTATTATTAACTATTTTTAAATCTTACGTGACATGCCGTTGTGGCTGGATAAAAGTTTGTGTTTATTTTTCAAACAACTTCGTTTGGTAGGTAGGAATGTAGTTATTATTAGTACATATGTATTATGTATTACCAGTTAAATAAATAGTAAAATAAATACATATAATGATAAATTAATTGTGGATTATTTCATTTACGTTGCGTTACGTGGCTTCCGTGTGGGTAGCTCGCTGTTTATTCCAAAATTAACAAGTAGCTCAACACATAGAAGAGGTTGGCGACCACTGCCCTAAACAAATCAGGCAAGGTATCCTTACAAGCAAAACGATGCTAAGAAACCAACGAAAGCAGTGGCGATATCGAAGCAACAAAAATGAGCGAGCGCAGAGAATATTCAACAAAAATCAAATACCATCCCGGGGAGCGACCAGCCGAAAAGTGAATAAAAATATCAGCGAACACATCAGCACAACCCTTTGGTGTTTGGTGCCAAACTGCATAATTTTTATCAGGAAACCAGTGTTGCCTTAATTAATCAGCTAATTGGACTAGACGG
The DNA here is from genome assembly GCA_940337035.1 of Agriotes lineatus. Lineage (NCBI taxonomy): Eukaryota > Metazoa > Arthropoda > Insecta > Coleoptera > Elateridae > Agriotes > Agriotes lineatus. Next base: position 52,828 of record CALNHX010003091.1, on the reverse strand, counting down.
CTAATTGAAAGGACCACTCAATCCTACTCGCGGACAAAGTAGCGTCGAGAAGGCAATACACAAAGGAAAGCGACCTTTAAATAGTGAAACATTGAGAGCAGAAAACACTCCACCTCGTCGAGTCGACACCAGCAGACCATCTTCCAGCCTGATGAACCTTCACCCTTCTACAACATTGAACCCCGGGACCACCAACGAGGAAACACTCACCCCGAAGACCAGAGCCCGGACAAGCCAGCACCGACGAGGACAAATTAGCGCAGCCGCAGGCGAAGCCTGTGAGCTGAACGAACGTGCTCTGCCGTTGAAAGTCGGAAAGTGCGAGTGAACCTCTTAGGCTGTGAATAGTTGTACCTGTCGTCAGGTAGAAAACGATTTATGTAAGTTATATGAATATCAACATTACACATAAGCGGGCTCTAAAAAAGTACTGGAACCCCTGCGGAGGGATCCCCTCCTAAAAATGAATACATTAAACAGTAAAAGAAACAGCGAAACCTATCGTCACTAGTGGATGCACCGAATAAAAACACCAATTTAACCCAGAAAATTTAATAGTCAAAAATAAATACTTTATAACCAACGAAGAAATTGAAAATGCAAATTCACTTATCGCCCAAGGCAAGCATGCGGCTGCGATAAGCGATATGGATACTTCTACAAACATAACTGAACAACAAGCACACGAGACGAATAATGTGAAAAAGAACAAAATTCCGCTAGCATTTCTGCATAATGCAGATAAAATTAAATACCTACCAAGAAATACTTTCTGATCTAAAAGAAATGACTGACAATGAATTTATGATTTAAAGAAAAATAACCAACTGCGTATAAATTTAACAAATGTAAATGATTATAGGAAGATGACAAAACATTACACTGATAACAATCTCATCTACCACACATTGAAAGACCCAGAAACCAACAACATAATTATCTGTGAATAGTCAACTACATTAAAGAAACATTCGAAAAGAAAAAAATCTGTGCCTCTGTATTTTTGGATATCCAACAAGCTTTCGACAAGGTATGGCATTGCGGGTTGTTATATAAAATCAAAAAAATGCTTTCCCACCAAACTCTCCTCCTCTTAAAAACCTATCTAACTCAAAGACACTTCCAAGTCCAGTTTGAGGATACACTATCAAACTACCATACTATCAGCTCCGGTGTTCCGCAGGGAAGTGTCCTCGGTCCTTTCCTCTATCTTCTTTATACTGAAGACATTCCAACCACAGATAATACCTTAATTGCTACCTTCGCAGATGATACTGCAATAATGTCATCTGATACCAACGCTGATTACGCATCTGAAAAGCTCCAGTCACACATAAATCTCTTGCAAAACTGGCTCGATCAGTGGCGGATCAAAGTAAACAGCAATAAATCAACTCAAATTACTTTTACTACCAAACACTCTACTTGCCCTCAAGTCACCATTGACAATCAGCCCAAACAAAAATATTCAATGCTGATCTTTGACAAACTGAAGTTAAACTTCACATATTTAGTTTGTGAAATTATAACTAACATTACTTGTTTGTTGTAGGTGTGCCACACTAACTTCTTTCGTCAGTGATAAATTTCTACCTATGTTCAATTGTAGATTCGACTTTATTTACTACTAGGTACAAATGCCAATGGAGGATAAATCTAACCAAAATAGTAAAAAAGGCGTATTCTAAAACCTGTTAAGAAATCAGTAATGAAACCCACAAATCCTGCTGATATAAATTTTGAGTGGGACTTTGGACCCAACTCGTCAGAAGTAACCATTATAGAGAATGTCTGTTTAAAACCATCAACTTCTAAGCAATCAGAAGAAACTACTTTAATAAGTGACGAATGTAAATCCAGAGTCATGTGCCACCTCAAAGACAAAGAGTCTTCTGTTAAAAGCACCCCAAGCAATAAATAACTGTCTTTTAAAAGCATGTCTTCTAATATTGTGCGCAACACCAAAACTTCAAATTTAGCCCGTAAGCTATCAGCTTCTGCTCCCATTCTTTCGACGACTTCTGCAGATGAAGAGGAGATCCATCAATGCCGTATTTATCGCTTTGGAGTCAGGATGAGTTATTTTTACATTTGTCTGGCGATTCGCAACGTCAAAATATCAGAAGAAGAGTAAGATTCGATACAGATTCCTCAGGTTCCGAAAATTCCATTAAGCCTTGGTGTAATTCCAATTTAATTGCAACTTATTCTTATGATAACATTTGTAATCATTCACATATCGATAATGTAAATAACTCTCTCCATCTCCATACTACCAAATCCTGGAGTGACCATCCTGTAGAAGTGGCTGCTAGTGCTCGTAGTTCAGTTACAAGTATTAGCAGTTTAGGATTGAACAATACTTCTTGCGATAACCAACCAGTAACTTCCAGTAACACTTTTAGCGAACAAGTTGGAGATCATATGAGCACAACAAGAGCTATTCCGAAAAAACGATTTTAGTGGAAAAAATAAACTGCAGATTTCAATCCTCCACCAATGACACCTTCTGACAATGTTGACAGTAGCAAGCACAGTGATGAAGAAAACAGAAGATCATTAAATAAAATGACACATGCACAGCACCCCAGATTCAAATCGCTGAAAAGAGCGATAGCTACGTTTTTCCGTCGTCTATTAAGAAGTGGAAAAGGAAAATGCTTACTTAAACCCAAAAAGACTCATTAAATTATATATTATTCTACATATTAGAAATTGACAAGTGTATTTAATTAATAAATATGAATAACAGCATGAGTATTCTTTAGAAAACCCTTAAAACCACAAATTATATTTTTATAAGGAGCAAAATTGGAGTTTCTCGTAAATATCTCCGTTTATATTAGTCTGAAAGTGAAAATACTTATTATAAATATTAAAGATAATTGAATTCTCTACAAAAAATTTCCTTTATACTTTTGTGCTAAAACTTATAGTTTGGAAGCAATAGCCGCGAAAAGTGTGGTACATTGTTAGGCATAAAATGTTTCAGGAGGTTCACCAAAATTTTGTGTTGATATGAACATTTTAATTCACATAATACACATTGGTAGGTGTATGCATACATTGTACAACAGATTTACTTATATTCGCGGTTAAAACTGGTGAGGAGACTTCATTTTCGCAATCTGTGTTTGATAACGCCGATGTTAATATCAATACAATAGATGGATCCAATACCTTTCATGAGATGGGGAGATTCAATGTGTAACTCCCTACAGCGCTGTTTCTTCGGGTGCAGAAATTACAAGATTAAAAGAGATTCCAAGTGCGCATGTTGTAGAACAGTTTGGCAATTTTCCATTAATATCTTTTCAAAAAAACCGGAAAATCGGGACTGTCAAACATAAAATAGGAAGATCTAAAATCTAAAAGATAAAAAATTCAATCTCCAACGAAGTACATATGTTGCCTACTGATTTCCTGTGGATTTATGGAAAGTGGAAAGATCTGCTCGATATTTCAGGATGGAATGGCATGATGGAACGGGTCACATCATTCGGGAGCTACTCAAAATCGCGTATATTGTGTCTTCCATTCGTCAATTTTCCTCCAAGCAACTATGACACGATATATACACCGCAGCCGAAAAATTCAAATCCTTAAATCAAAGCTGTTGCTTCGTAACATTCGATCAGCCACTCTACATTAAGGCTAGAGATATAATAGCTTCCAGCAGTGCAAACTCAGACCTAAGCAGCGTCATAGTCAGACTTGGGGGTTTCCATCTCTTAATGCCGTTTATGGGGACGCTTGGATACATCATGGATGGAAGTGGATTACAAGAGTTATTCAGTGTCGTGTATGCTGCTACATCCAGGGAAAAAATGTTAGGCGACTATGCTTATTCGAGAGCTGTAAGACTACATATCTTAGCCCACCTGGCTTTGGCAAAAATGATCTTATCTGCACTTCAATTAAACGTTGATAAACAATCTGCACTGCAGGAAGCCGTTTTGGATATCGATTATCGAAAAATGGCAAAGGAATTTTTTGTTCAGTATTTAATGTAGAATAACGTAGTATAGTCCCTATCCGCGAATTTAGTAACACCCTGTAGATATAAAAAAGGATTTCAAATAAATAAAATATTACTCAGATAACCAGCTGTTTACCTGAGGGAAGCGCCTCCAGGTTATTGACTTCCGTCATTCGCCTCCACCGCTAAGTTAAGCTAAAAGGGTCCTTATTAACCTTAGCATGTAAGTATAAATGTGTACCTAGACCGAGGAAAGTTCACCATAATAAGAGATGCTGCAAGGGGTTAATTCCACCAAAATTCAGCTTTGGATCTTTGTAGATCTGCAGTGCACCATTCTTCAAGAGCTTCACATAGGTACCGATAACCGATAACCGACTACTGCGGAGCATTCAGAAAAAAATCCTAAAATTCTTCGGTCACATCATTAGGCCAGTCGACAAGTACATTTTAGCGGGAATAATTCCGGACAAGCTGGAATAAATTTTAATCTGTTCTGTTGGGACTCAGAAAATATATATTAATTTTGCACCCCTTGACAGGCCGGATTTAACCGCTATGCTTAATAAAAGGTCTAAATGTTTATATTTTTCCTAATATTAGTGAATATCTCAATTAGTATCAACTTTTGAGCAAAATACGTAGTTGTCAAAATTAAAGAAGAGTAAATTCTCTACAAAAAATGTTCTATACAGTTTTGTCATACATTCGCTTGTTTCGAATTCATAGGCGTCGAAATATATTTTTGTTCGAGCATTTGCTTGTTACTTTCTTTTACGATAAAAGAAGTATTGGATTCACCCCAAAAATCCGAAATTGAGTTTTCAACAGATCTTCACATTTTAAAGTCCCCTGAGCCCAAAAAACATGTTTTTGTTCATTGCTCTGTCTGTGTGTCTGTCTGTCTGTGTGGCTCTTTGTGAGCAGAATATCTCAAAACGAAAAGAGGTATGACGTTTAAACTTCATATATAAGTTTTGTGTACTATCTAGATGCGCATAACTGGAAGTAGGTGTTTACTCTTGTGATTTTTCAGTTTTTTTGGATTTTCTCAAAAACGGCTCTAACGATTTTTTTCAAACTTTATATTTTTATTAAATTTTTAATGTGTATTGATGTGAGCTAGGTAATTTTGCAGTCGAATACCTGTAAAATAGGTTTCTTTTGTTTTCTTTTCCAATTTTCTCTGAAATTTTAAGCTGAATTCAATAATGTAATAATATACTGGGTGTTCTATTTAAAATAGGAGTTAATAAAAAAAATTGGAAAAGAAAATAAAAGAAACCCATTTTAGAGGTATTAGACTGGAAAATTGCCTAGCTCACATCAATACACATTAAAAATGTAATAAAATTGTAAAGTTTGAAAACAATCGTTAGAGCCGTTTTTGAAAAAATCCAAAAAAACTGAAAAATCACAAGAGTAAACACCATACTTCCGGTTAGCGATTTTCTTCAAAAGCTTGCTGTCGCATCTAGATAGTACACAAAACTTATATATGAAGTTTAAACGTCATACCTCTTTTTGTTTTGAGATATTCTGCTTACAAATAGACACACAGACAGACAGACACACAGACAGAGCAATGAACAAAAACATGTTTTTTGGGTTCAGGGGACTTTAAAACGTGAAGATCTGTTGAAAACTCAATTTCGAATTTTTGGGGTGAATCCAATACTTCTTTTATCGTAAAAAAAATTAACAAGCAAATGCTCGAAAAAAAATATATTTCGACGCCTATGAATTCGAAACAAGCGAATGTATGACAAAAATGTATAGAACATTTTTTGTAGAGAATTTACTCTTCTTTAATTTTGACAACTACGTATTTTGCACAAAAGTTGATACTAATGGAGATATTCACTAATATTACGAAAAATATAAAAATTTAGACCTTTTTTTAAGCATAGCGGTTAAATCCGGGTCTGTCAAGGGGTGCAAAAATAATATATATTTTCTGAGTCCCAACAGAACAGATTAAAATTTATTCCAGCTTGTCCGGAATTATTCCCGCTAAAATGTACTTGTCGACTGGCCTAATGATGTGACCGAAGAATTTTAGGATTTTTTTCTGAATGCTCCGCAGTAGTCGGTTATCGGTACCTATGTGAAGCTCTTGTTAACAGCCATTTTAAAAGACTTATCGACTGGCCTACATCCGGAAGGATGGTTTAGAAAAACTAGTAGTACAGGGCAAAGTAGACGGTAAAAGAAAAAGAGGTCGCTCACCAAATCGTTTTATAGATCAAGTACCACACTTTACAGGCATTCCACTAACACAATGCATGCAACAAGTAGAAGACAGAGATGCATGGCGGGCATTAACACATTTTTGATGCAGAAGGTCACGACGTTCGAAAGCGAACAACGACTTAAGAGAGAGAGTGCACCTACGTTTTTAATGGCTGAAAGATTATGCCAGGTGCAACTGCGTGATTATGAACCTCCCTCTGCAGTGAAGATTTTCGTTCAGCTCCCACAAACACAACGTCGTCGAGCTCTTCGGGTTTATTAAATTAGCCCATTGTTTAAAATCCGCCGGAGTGCAGGAAAACTACATATGTGCTTAATTTTAATTTATGGGAAATCAGCGACGTTTCAGACCCGCAACGTTTGATTCGTCGAACAACTGGCTAACAGTACGATTTTCTCGCCTTTATCCCCAACATTAGCTACACAGCTAATGCTAGTATTAAAATAACTGTCTACACGAAGCGAGTAACTAAATTTTAGTACTAGTTTTTAGCTGCTTGGCCGAGTACTGGCAGCGTGTAACTGAGCCTCAAGCTAAGAGAATAACCATGGTGATCAGAAGGCAATTATTCCCTATAAAATGGAATAAGGGGATTTTGATTACATCAATTTCTAAACAATGAAAGACAAAGAGAATGGGTGAAAAAATGTTGAATGCAGATTTGAAACTGCTTACGTAGATGATCAATGCCTAGAGGATGGTCACATTATTCAGAGGAAGCATTTCAAAATCTCAAGAAGCAAAGTACATGAAACCTAGCAGACCAGTATTGTGAATTAACACAAAGTAATCCAAAGAAATGCATGTAAGTTATTAAATTATTTGATGTAGTGCGGACTAAAGATGAAACGTAAACCATAAAAGTGCTAGAGACACCAAGAACGAGCAAGTGATATTGGAAAAACAAAATGTTTCTTTAATTATTATTGGGCTGAGCGAATGTGATTCTGATTTCTAATTAACCAACTAAATTTACTACTGTAATGCATTATTTAAGAATTACGTACCTACCTATTCACTTGAAAAATACTAATTTTGAACATTAATGGTGTAGTTATAGTAAAAATAATATTTAATTTGCCAAACTTGTGTTTGGCTGTTTTACGTAATCTTTTTTGCACTTTTAATGTCTTCGGTTTTTTCTATTAATTATTTTGTTGATAGATAAACTATACAATGGATTCATAATCAGTAACAATATTAAAGTGCATGCGTTCTTGAAACGTTGCCATGACAAAGGAGTCAAACCTAAATTTGTCAAAATTTAACACCATTTACAAACTGCTGCTGCCCGAAGGATAATCGATCGGACGTAGAATGTTCTTACTAGGGAAAGAGTACGCCTTACTTATTACGAACTCTAAGAAACATCTACCGAGCTATACTACTTACATCTCGAGCTCAGTAAGATTTTGGATAAAAACTTTTAGCACACAGTGGATCGTATCAGATATGCCCACTCAGAACACCACATGGGCAATACGAGCCAAAAACATATACAGAAATTGAGAAGCTTCAATCAAAAGTAACACCGATATTGGGATTGGATATCAAGAAAGCTGTAATTAACTTTTCGAACCAACTCTACTCTGAAGACTGTACCTCAATTTTGGCAAAAGGATTGAATTCTTCCATCACTCCATCCCACATACCTACTGAAAAAGTCATCGCTAAAATTGAGAGTGCTATTCGCAAACTGCCAGTTGAGAAAGCCGAAGAAGTGAGACGCGAAACCTGTTGTATACTAAAACGTGCCAAGCCACCATCGAGGAACCTTACCAGAGCCGGAACACAAGCTCTGAAGAAAATCCTCAACAATCCAGACGTTGTAGTTCTACGTGCTGCAAAAGAAAAGTCACGGTGGCGACGAACGACTACCGGGACAAAATTCAATCGCTACTGAACGATGAACAGTACGTAACATTGAAGTAGGGACTCCACATCACTGCCTAGCGATACTAGACCGCCCAAACTTTACGGACTTCCAAAGATCTACAAACCAAAAATTCCAGGCAGGCCAACTGATGGCACTAGCGTATGAACTAGCCAAATACCTCGCTAACATATTACAACCATACGTAGGCACAACAGAATCCTAAGTGACGAATTCACAAAATTTCGTGTAAATATTGGCTCAATTGGAACTATTGAAAGTAATAGATCAGGATATGTTGGTCAGTTTCGATGTGGAATCCCTGTTCGAAAACGTACCAATAGAAGATTCAGTAAGTCTTATACAACAATTCTTTGTTCCTCAAGGACTCCGAGAAGACGTCCCAGAGTTAGTAAGGATGGATGTGCTCCCCGGGATGACCTACTTCCTTTGGGAAGGAAAGTACTACGAACAAAAGGAAGGAGCCCCTATGGGATACCCGTTATCTCTAGTCATTGCCAACATATTTATAGAAGCCTTTGAAGAAGAAGCTATTCAGACCAGCCATCTCAAACCTAAATGCTGGTTCCGCTACGTCGACGACACTTTCGTTCTATGGCTCTATGGAAAAGCAGCTCTTAATGTTTTCTTGGCACACCTAAACAACCACCATGTCAAAATAAGATTCACTCTGGAATCTGAAGAAAATGGACGCCTACTTTTCCTGGACGTGTTAGTGAAACTAACAGCAGATTAAGCCATACAGTGTATCGAAAGAAGACCCACACTGGTCGCTATCTACATGCATCGTCTCATCATCATCCCCAACAAAAGAGATCATTGATCAATACTTTCATTCATCGGGCCAACGCTATTTGTGAGGACAGTAAATCACAAGAACTAAAACATGTGGAAGAAGCTTTACGCAGGAACGGCTACAGTCAATGGGACATCAGGAAAGCATGCCAATACACCATAAAACTGAAGAATCCTAAACCTAAACCTATAAATTACTCCTGCCTTCCCTTCATCGCCGGAGTAACCGACAGAATAAGAAAGGTCTTAGATAAGAAAAACATCGGGGTCCGCTATTAGGCTACATTATTAGTCCCTATAGAGGAGTTTTGTACAACCTAAAACGTAAATACAATGTGCATTTATATTTTGCAAAATAAAGCGAATTTTATTTACTTTTAACAGATAAATAAACACTTACAATGTACTATACAAAATTATGTACTTGCTAACAGATATTCTTACATTACTCATTGTAACAATGGAATTTAATTTGTACACACATTACTTATTTCTGTTAAACATCAAATTTTATCCTATCTTAACAATACTAGTTAAAGTTTCTTTTGAAATCGTTATGGAAAATATTTTTAATTTGAATATGATATTTTAGGTTGTGATTTCTACCCACTAGTTGTTAATATTCAACATCTTCAGTGAATGGGTAATGCGGCAATTCTTTCCATTCTTCTGCAGGCATTGCTCTGCCATTGCAGTTAAACGTATCTATTATGGCAATGTCTTCGGGGGTTAATGCAAAATCAAATATGTCAATGTTCTCTTGAATGCGTTTCTTATTTGAAGATTTGGGCACTGGTACGGTACCGATATCAATCAAATAGCGTAAAACCACTTGGCCGGAAGTTTTTCCATATTTTTTTCCAATCGCCACAAGCTTAGGGTCATCCAAAGAAAGGACGGGATCTCCTGGTTTAGCCCACGGTCTTGTAGGAGATCCAAATGGGCTATAAGCCGTAATTTCGATGCCTCGATCTTTGCAGAATTTTATTAATTTTTTCTGATTTAAATTAGGGTGCACCTCTACCTAAAATCAAATAAAAATTTTATGTACAGGTTTATCCTATCCAGTAGGTATTTTATAATAATTTACTAGAAACCACTCTAATTTACGTTTTCGATAGTTTAGTTCTGCAGGAGGTACTCCACAATTTTGAAAAATATGAATGTCATTACTTGTGGAAACCTTAATTAACTCATAAATAATAGCTATTTATATAACAAATGCATAATGTAGGACTTTATTTGACGAGTTTATTTTATATTTATATTTAATAGTGAAGAGTCACTGGCTATGTATACGAGTACATCTCTGATCTTACGTTTGAGAGTGAAAAACAGATAATACAATTTAGTACTTATATTATGCAATAAGTACCTGATTTACGACTGGCTTGATTGCGGCTGCACTCAAAACTCGATCAATCTGCTTACTATTGAAGTTTGATAATCCAATTCCTTTTGCCAGTCCCAGTTTTACACATTCCTCCATTCCTTTCCAGGTATTAACATAATCGTAGTCTACTCCGACAGCATTTGCGAAAGGAAGCAAAGTATTTAATTCGCCAACAGTTTTCTGGGCTATTGGCCAGTGAATTAAATATTGATCTATGTAATCGAGTCCAAAATTTTCTAGCGATTTCTTGCAAGTCGGTACTACTAATTCCCGCTCGTGAAAAGTATTCCACAGCTTAGTAACCACGAACAATTCCTCTCGTTTTACGGCCCCTTCTGAGATTTTCTCCCGTATTGCTGATCCTATTTCACTTTCATTTCCATAGAGCATTGCACAATCGAAGTGGCGATAACCAACGTCAATCGCAGTCTTCACTGCTTCTTCAACTTCTCCAGGTGCAGACTAAAACAAAATTCATTTTTTAACGAGGTGGTTATTTGTCACTAAATATAACTTTATATTATCTTCTAACTAACTTTATTAATATTCTAATATAAGTATGGCTATTTACATAGGAAATCTATTTACCTAGGAGGAAAATAAATGTCGAGAAAGCAAAAAAAGCTGGCGACTTATTTCACAACCTAGAAAGCTTAATTCATGATGGTGATGATAATGATGGCGTTGATGATGATAACTAAGAGGTGTTTTAATCAAAATAAAAGTACCTATTGCAATACAAATTCAAGGACAATATTTTCAAAAGTAGATTATGTCCTATGTACGTGTTATCGATAACATTACTTTACCTTGCACTACAATGCTCAACTTGCCCCGGACTCGGGATACAAAGTTTAAGCGCGCCTTTTGAGCTTGCGCAGCAACCATTGTGTGAGGTGTGTGTTGACCTTGTTACTGTTAGTGAGAAACAGACTCCGAAACATATAGCTTTAGCTCAATCAATTCATCACTTGACTAGCTCTAAACATTTAATTACTATACTGAGTACGTTTGGACATTGCATCAGCTACAAAGCATTAAAAGACCTTAATATAGAAGTAACAACGTCAATGGTGGGTGACGATTCAGAAAAAAATTGCTTATTTTTAAGAATATACTACGAAATCCACCGTTATTTTTTTATGAGGCTATGTAATAGCAACTGAACTATCAAGAAATCCTTCGCTTCATTTGCAGATATACAGCCTTCAATACCTAGTTAAGTTGACAGTAGCTGTGGGTTAAGTTACCTGCAAAATTATTCACAATTTAATGGTTCCCTTTGGATTTTGTGTAGACTGCAGTATGATTAATCAAAGTACAACTTCTCTCGACCATTGAAAAACTCAATGCCAGATTGGACTCCATTTCAACAACTACTATCATCTGAAAGCTCACCTATACCTACAGTGTGTCCAAGATAAGGAGGGCCAGTATGGGGATCTCGGTAATGGTAAGAGATACAAATTTGGTTAAATGGGAAGAAAGTTGCGCAATTAAAGGACTAAAAAAATGACGTTCAGAAATCCTTGATATGATTTTTCGTTTTTGAAAACCGAATTTTTGGATTTTCTTTTTTATTTTTTTCTTGCGTTAATATTAAAGTTAGAGCGAAACTGATTAAACTTCTTTATAACAACTTTTAGTGGACTTAATGATTACGTTATCAATTTTTTTATCCGACGTTTCGTCTTCGAGAAACCATCATCAACTTCATTTTTTTAAATACGGTCCTGGTTTTTTGATGCCAAATTTGCAAAGCCCTTGTTACACTGAATTCAACAATGTACCACATATTATGATTTAATTACGTTTCGAGCTTTTTTCTGATCATCATCAGAAAATTTTTTAGATACGGACCTGCATTTCTCATAATTTTGTAAAAATAAGTTCATACAGTAAGATAGGCGTTTTTAGATGCCGTTAAAATATTAAAATGCACATCATAATATCATAATTCTGATACATTAATTTAATAAGCAACCAATAACTATTAACAATAAACAAAAAAGAAATGAACAAAAGATAGGCAGAAAGAATGAGAAAACGAGACTTGAAAGACTTGAAACAATGTAATAGGTATTTAACGTTTTGAAATAGAAGAAGAACTTAGAAGATTGGTTCTTGAAGCCTTTCAAAGTATAACGCCAGTATTGCTGAATAATGTTTTAGATTCTACAGTTAGATGTTATTTATGCATAGAGAATGATGGCAACCTTTTTGAATACCTTCTGTAAATTTAATACCTATTAAATGATTTCGATGTTCGTTTTGTTATTCTTTCTGTCTATCTTTTGTTCATTTCTTTTTTGTTTATTGTTAATAGTTATTGGTTGCTTATTAAATTAATGTATCAGAATTATGACATTATGATGTGCATTTTAATATTTTAACGGCATCTAAAAACGCCTATCTTACTGTATGAACTTATTTTTACAAAATTATGAGAAATGCAGGTCCGTATCTAAAAAATTTTCTGATGATGATCAGAAAAAAGCTCGAAACGTAATTAAATCATAATATGTGGTACATTGTTGAATTCAGAGTAACAAGGGCTTTGCAAATTTGGCATCAAAAAACCAGGACCGTATTTAAAAAAATGAAGTTGATGATGGTTTCTCGAAGACGAAACGTCGGATAAAAAAATTGATAACGTAATCATTAAGTCCACTAAAAGTTGCTATAAAGAAGTTTAATCAGTTTCGCTCTAACTTTAATATTAACGCCAGAAAAAAATAAAAAAGAAAATCCAAAAATTCGGTTTTTTTGAGATAATTCAAAAACGAAAAATCATATCAAGGATTTCTGGACGTCATTTTTTTAGTCCTTTAATTGCGCAACTTTCTTCCCATTTAACCAAATTTGTATCTCTTACCATTACCGAGATCCCCATACTGGCCCTCCTTATCTTGGACACACTGTATATATATATATATAAGTTTTGATTTATAGTATACTCATATTAAGCATATTTAATTGCACTTTCCTCATATATCAACTTAAGAATTAACAAAATCATATTCATAAAATTAAAAAACCATAAAATTATAAAAAAAACTATATTTCACAAAAATAAGAGGAATCACAAAAAAGGTTAATGAATAGTTCTTTGAGTCTCTTTGGAACGTTTAAAAATGTTTGGCAACGATTTGGCATACTTTGTATGCAATGTGCTATCAACATTTGGGCGAAATTCAAAATTTTAAAATGATAATATTTTATTAATGGACTTAGTTTTATTTAAACCAAATTATGAAAAAAAATGCTTTTTATAGTGACACAATCATGAAAGGTTACCAAAAAATGCCATGACTACCCTTTTGGAAAATATCTTTAAAAATTGCACCTATATATGCAAATGGTCCAGTTTATTTGTGGAGCAGTATATATTGAAATAAACGAATTCGCACGTAAAAGAAGTGTAATTGTCCAACAAATAAGCCTGCGCCGGTCGAATAGACACTTGATCTTAAAAATAAAGCCTAAAAATAAAATATATTGGACCCAGTTTTAAAGGCAGCAATTTGTTCTTTCATAGCCATACTAGATGAGATTAATTTTTGATCATACTTTAGATTGTGTGATGTGTTGTAAATAAACGCAGCAGCTTGCAACGAGTACTCTTCACCTTTTACCTTCTCCGCTCTGCACAGACTAACTTTATTGCTGTATATGAACTACAGGTGAAAAGTTTATATACATTGCACCTACTGGTGCCTACTATAACTACTGGGGTTGTAATATTTTGATATATTTCAACACCCCACTAGATCGAAATATTACAAGTCCTTAATGCCTAAACCTTTCAAAAACTTACAATGTTTCATAGAATCTAAACTCTTAGTTAATAAGTCAGCGGGCATATCAGTTGTCTGTAAATATAATCTCGACTAAATTATTAGCTACAGCATCTCTCACAAAATGATGTCTCACGTCAATGTGTTTTGATCTTTTATGATACATCGGATTTACCGATAGCTTTTGTGCACTCTGACTGTCATTAAATAAGGTTACACAATTTAGTTCACCCGTCAATTCAAAAATTAAATTTCTCAAATATATAGCCTCTTTTGAAGCCTCTGAGATGGCCATATATTCGGCTTCAGTACTAGATAACACTACAGTTTTCTGTTTTCTGCTTTCCCACGAGATCGCAGAATTAGAAAGTTTAAAAAAGAAACCCGTGTATGACTTCCTGTCATAAGAGTTACTAGCCCAATCGGCATCTACAAAACCTTCTAATTTTGTACCTCCCTTTACAAACGTCAGGCCATAATTTTTTATTCTCTGTAAATACCTTAAGATTCTTTTGGCACATTTCCAATGCGTTTCATTATAACAATTATTAAATTGACTTAGAAAACTAACAGAGAATGCAATATCAGGTCTCGTCATTACAGCTAAATACATTAAACTGCCTATAAGTTGTTGATAAGGAATTTGGGCATTACATTTGTTATCATTCATATCAAAATTTAAATTAGTTTCCATGAGAGTACCTACCGATTTACATTCTAACATATTAAATCTCTACAATAACTGATTTACATATTGCTCTTGATCTAAACTTATTAGACCCTTGCTTTTATTAATATTTATCCTCATTCCAAGACAATGTTTGACCTGGCCTAGATCTTTTAATTTGAATTCCGAACCTAATTTTTGTTTCAGATAATCTGCCTCAGCTTTATTGTTTGGAAATATGAAAAAATCGTCGACATATAAAGCTACAATAGTTGTAAACTTTCCTTGATTTTTTATAAATAAACAAGGTTCTAATTCTGATTTTTTATAGCCTAAATCTGTTAAACAATCATCAACCCTTTTATACCAGGCTCTTGAGGACTGTTTCAAACCATAAATGGATCTTTTCAATCTAAGAACTTTATTTTCTTCACCCGATAAATTTTGCGATAAATTAAAACCTTCGGGTTGCATCATATAAACGTTTTCTTCTAAAAAACCATTAAGAAAAGCGGTTGCTACATCTAAGTATGTTATATCTAAGTTTAACTGAACTGAAAAAGCTAGGAATAACCTAAGCGTTGAGTGCCTAACTAACTACAGGTGAAAAAGTGTCATCAAAGTCAATACCCGGTTTTTGGGAAAAACCTTTCGCTCCTAACCTTGCTCTATAGCGCACTTTATTTTCAGCATCACTTTTTCTTTTAAAAACCCACTTACACTTCACAATAGTCCCGTCTTCTGGAGCATCCGCCAACTCCCACGCTTTAGTTTCTTCAAAAGATTGTAGTTCTTCCATCATTGCATGTTTCCAATTAGCTTTATCTGGCCTTGACAAAGCATCCACAACTGTGACTGGATCAATGTTCATGTCAACGTTTCCTGTGCACATGTAAGTCACATAATCATCAAATTTTCTGGGCTTCGGTTTCCTTTCGGATATCCGTCTTGAATCTGGAACTTCTACTTCATCTTGAGGAATGTAGTCGCTGTCATCGCTTTCAATAAGCTCTTCATTTTCTTCAAAGCTATTCATCTCATCTGGTTCAACTCTCTGAGGATTTTCATCTTCGCTATCCCCCACTGAAGCTGATATTTCTTCATTTTTGTCCACGCTTATGTTTGCTTCACTGTTTATCATGTCAACTTTGTGTTCTTCATTTTCCATTATGATGACATCCCTGCTGATTGTTACGGAGTTTTTACTTGGATCGTATACTCTATAGCCTTTAATAGTTTCGCCATAACCCACAAGAATCCCTTTTTCTGCTCTCTTGTCCCATTTCAATCTTTTATGTTTGGACACATGCACCATAACTGTACTACCAAAAATTCTAAGGTTACTTACATCAGGTTTTCTCCCTGTCCAGAGTTCAAATGGTGTTTTGTTATTCAATCCCGAAGCTATTGATCTATTTCTCAAGTATACAGCAGTATTCACAGCCTCTGCCCAAAATTTCTTCTCTAAACCTGCATCGAACAGTAAACACCTCGCTTTCTCAACGACAGTGCGATTTAATCTCTCAGCTAAACCATTCTGTTGCGGAGTATATGAGGTGGTCTTTTGGTGAATTATTCCGTCTCTTTTTAAGAGATTTTCAAATTCTTTGCTACAAAATTCGCCTCCGTTGTCCGTTCTGAGACATTTAATTTTAGTATTGTTCTGATTTTCAACCATGATTTTAAATTCTTTGAAACAACCAAGCACTTCATCCTTTGTTTTTAAGAAATATACAAAAGCCATGCGACTGAAATCATCTTCTATGACTAGAAAATATTTGTATCCGCCGATGGATTTAACTTCCATAGGTCTACACACATCAGCGTGTACGGTCTCTAGTAAACTATTAGTTCTTGTGCCTTTACGCGGAAATGGTAGTCTCGATTGTTTTCCTTCACAGCATACTACACAATTCTGCTTGTTCCCTTTTGTTTCATCAGAATATGAAAGTCCGTTTACTGAACCATTTTTCATCTTATTCAAGTCGTCGCCATTTATGTGTCCAAATCTGCGATGCCATATCTCACCTGTGGCTGTCACTGATGCCGCTACCAAACATTGCTGTGGTTTTTTAATGTTTAATCTGTAGACACCATCAACTAGATCAGCTGTGGCCATTACCTCATTCTGCTTATTGTAGATCTTGCAACAATTCGCTTCAAAATTCACAGTGTTTCCATTTTTTATTAGCTGACTCACTGATAATAAGTTTGTTGTTAACTCAGGAACACACAAAGCATTTTAACTGTAACATTGTTTGTTTGATTTTTCAATGTCCACACTACCCGAACACAACACTGGAATCGTTGTTTTATTTGCAACCATAATTTCTTGCACTTCCATGGGCCTCGACACATTTTTAATCTCGTTCTGATTAACCGTCAAATGAACGCTTGCCCCAGAGTCCACGTACCCGTCATTTATACCAAATTTACCGCTTAAAAACACTGCACTAAAAGAATTAGTTGGTTTTTGCTTAAATCCACGGTTTTCGTTGTCTGAAGGTGCAACATTTGGACATCTGTTTTTGAAATGCCCCATTTGTTTACATTTATAACATTTTACATCCTTTTTGGGATTAGTTCTATTGACCGCTGGTGAACTAGTGCTGCCAACACCATACCTGTTCTTGTTATGCTGCCAACTTGCTTTTCCTGCAAACGCGCTTCCGGTTTCTACGTCACTTCCATGTCTAATAACTTTGTTTTAATGGAGTCCGTCGTTATTTTGATTTCGGAATGTTTAATTGCCATTATCATGGGCGAAAATTTCTCCAGCAAACCTGCTAAAAGCAATGATCCGATCCACTCATTGTTTATTTCGAAGCCTGTATCTTTCAATTTTTGTCCCGTTTCAACAATCTGATTCACGTACATTGTCATAGAATCACAGTTTTCTAAACGAATTGATATTAAGCTACGAAGCAAACTGATCTTCCTCGCATGACCCGAGTCGTCAAACAATGATTTCAACTTACCCCACAACTCTTTAGTCGTCTCTGCCTCTTTTATATGCACATAAAGAGATGTATCTATTGTTAAAATCAGCCTCGCTTTTGCTTTGGCGTCCTTTGTTTGGTCTGCTGCCTTGTCTTGAATGCACTCCTTCAACCCTTCGAGTACTAGGAAGTTTTCGGCAGCAAATGCCCAATCATCGTAATTCTCACGTCCTTTCAGTTTCGGAACACTCATTAGATAATTTGCAGCCATTCTTGTGCTACTCGTCACAACAATTTCAACACTGAACTACTAGCTCGGCCCATAACCTGTTGTAAATAAAACGCAGCAGCTTGCAACGAGTGCTCTGCACAGACTAACTTTCACAAAACACTAACTAATAGAAGCGAATCCCCCATGCTAAACGTTGGCAACACGCCACCATTTTTTCACAAAGCTGCACCCTGGTGCCAAATGGCAAATTACACAATGAGCGGTAGATTTAAACGGCGCTAGCGGGAAATTTAAATGGCGCGTATAGGCAACCCTCCAATCTCATTAATTTAAAAAAATATTTTGTGATTAAAATTTGATTTAAAAAATAATTCATAAACTTTAATTGCTAATGCTGAATTAGGCATTAGCAATTAAAATTTACAAATTATTTCTTAAATACAAATTACAAGAGTACAACTTTTAATGTAAATAAAACAATTATATAAGGACAGCACTAGTAAAAAAAACTATATTAATGTAGTAAATACATTCAGCAGAAATAATATACAATACAATAAATATTAAATTCTAGAACAAAAAATAAATGCTTATAAAACAACATCGAATTAAATAAAATATATGTATTATTTATAAACATAAAGAATAAATAACAATACTTCGCAGCCATTTTCTTCCGATGTTCTTGAGTAATGGAGGTATTCGGCTTATGCTTCTCCTTGACAAATTTGAAGATGTGGGCATCGTCAGGGCAGTTTCTCCAAAACCTATTGATGATTTGTAGAACTGCTTGAAGTTATTCTCCAAACTAGGTTCAAAATCGGTAACAGAAAGAAATGCATATAAATAATCCTGAATAATTTTGATAAATAATCTAATGTTGATTATTACACACGATTGTGACATGACTGAAAAATATAAAAATATATAAACTTTAAAAAATATAAACGCGGGCAACACACTTACATATAATTTTACCCGTACCAAGAGTCATCGTGCTGATTGCCCTTAGAAAACTGCCCTCGCAACAGTTTTCATTGCAACCAGCACTCAACCCTTGGCATGTGCAAAATTATCAGTAAGTGTATCTCGCCCTTGTTATATTACTAATGAAAATTATTACTGTTGCTTATTTCATTATTTTATAAAGGAAAGAAATTAGCTGATACGTCAAAACATGTACATACATTTGAAGATGTCAAAGGCTGATCATAACATGAAGATAAAACTGTATTAGCTTCTACCACATTTGTAGGAATACCTAACGATTACTTCTAATGCCTCGGAAGTTAAAGAATCCGGTACAGAGATTTATAAAATGCTTACACTGACCTGTAGTACCAATTTCTTGCAGCCAGGAAAGCAGGTCGACTTCTGTTTCGTGCTGACCATTAGCACCGTGCAAAGGACATTTATAACTGAAAAAATTAACTATTTTAGTTAATGGGTACATGAGGCAATAGGTATTTCAAAATTAAATATGGATGTTTATTTCGCTGTCGCTGTAAACAAACTAAGAATTCAGGAGCTGAATCAACGTAATAGACATTAAAATTAACAAGTATTTAAACAAAATATAGGCAATACTTACTGTTATTAGCAAAACGAAGCACTTAACCTTAACAAGCAAACAACTACGGCGTTGGGAAACGCAAGGTTATGTGACGTCAAAATCGATATTCTTGTCTGCGACTGCGTATTACGGGTTGTAAATTTCCGGCTCCCCGACCCGATGGAGTGCCCAACGAACTTTTCTTGTTGCGAACGAATACTTAGGTCTCAGTTTCACCCCTGTGCTAACTTTATTTCTGTATATGAACTACAGGTGAAAAGTTTCTATACATTGCACCTACTGGTGCCTATTATAACTACTGGGGTTGTATTATTTTGATATATTTCAACATGATGCTAATGATCTGAATCCTATTTGTAAAATGGATCACAACTTAACAAATTACAAGATATTGTGATAGTTGTCTACCAGGACTGCTGCTTTATTGTTAAAAGTAAATTTCTAGATAGAAAAGTATTTATGGATAGAAAACTATCTAATTATTAAAATACAAGGATGAAGTTAAGCAGAAAATAACAGACGAACTATTCAAACATCATTAAGAAATTAGATATAAAATTCAAATCAGGAAATACATTTAATTGTCAAAATAAGGTTCTAAAATATAAATTAAAATTATCATCTTTGAGTTATACGAAGGGTTGTTGATGTTAACAGAAAGCAATTTATAATTAAAAGGTAATTAATAATTATTACAAACTAAAAGTTAGTTTGAAGAAATATGAAAGTTCTAAGCTGAATTTGTAACGTTTACCTGCAGATCAAATTTGTATATCCGAATATTAATATATTATTTAAATTTGATCCTTGTCCGACCTCACGTTATCGTAATTTCCGTAATGTCAATGCACGAGGCGATAAGCAGAGCGCAGTGACCGACGTCACGTTCGGTGACATCCAGTAAGTACAAAAGTGCGTCGCGCGCTGTTTCTCCCCACTTTTAGAGGCGTTCGAAGTCGCATAAAACGAACGGCGGAAATCATTCCGAGGCAGAGAGACACAGAGGTTCGAATCTACTTCCCCAGCGAAGACTTCCATCCCAGTTCCAGTTCCCAGTTCCACCTGCCCGTATCCCTGTTCCTGTCGAAGAGATTCTCCCGGAACCATTTATTTCCCTGAAAGCCGAATCCCGACCTGTTACCGTTATTAATTATCCTGGGCCTTAGTTGAATTGGTGGCTAAATATTGCATCCTTTTCACTAAAGCCATTATTAATTAAACCTGAACTTAGTTGAATTGTTGGCTAAATATTGCATCCTTTTCACTAATACCGTTATTAATTAAACCTGAACTTAGTTGAATTGGTGGCTAAATATTGCATCCTTTTCACTAAAGCCATTATTAATTAAACCTGGACTTAGTTGAATTGGTGGCTAAATATTGCATCCTCTTCACTAAAGTCATTACTAATTAACCCAGAACTTAGTTAAATTGGTGGCTAAATATTGCATCCTCTTCACTAAAGTCATTACTAATTAACCCAGAACTTAGTTGAATTGGTGGCTAAATATTGCATCCTCTTCACTAAAGTTAATTATTGATATTTTCCGAGTCCGATCGAGCACTAGCTCGATAACATTGTAATTCCAATTTGCCAGTCGAAAATAGTCCGAGCGCACGAAATTTTCCGGCCGGCTTTGGAGGAAAAGCGGCTACATTGAGCTCGCGTTCGGACTACGAAATTAAAGTCATATTTGTTAACGCAATGCGGCGTTTCTAGTTTATCCGTCTCCAGACGTCCCTAAATTAATTTAGAGGTAGTACGCCGGGCTTCACCCGCGTCTTATCAGTTAAATCTCCAGAACCGTGATATGTTTTATTGTATAATTGGCAGACCGTTTAATTCGATTTTCCAGCTACCTACTCCGCAGGGACAGAATCTCTTATCAACCACACCTGCAATGCCTGGCCGACCGCCGAGATAAGAACGCCTGTTATCAGCTCCAGCCGTACACACGAATTTATTGTTGTAATTTCTTGTGTATATGAATGTTGAAATGTATCAGTAGGTAAATACATTAAATTGTTTAATTGTATCCCGATGGTGTTTTTGTATGTTAAACTATCATATATCTGAGGAACCAAAATTATCTCCGACTGTTTAATAGCTACCCGACGAGCGTAGAGTTTAACAACCCTTATGAGAAGGGACAGGTGTTACAAATTCATATGTGAATAAGTTACTTATAAGATTGTCAGAACAAAAATATACTGTATGTAGTTAAAAATAATCCAGGTTGTTAGTTTTAAAACATTTTGTATAAAATGGGGATTACTGTAGTGAAATATTAATTAATAATAACCGTTTTTTCGAATTCTAAAATGTACATCTAAGCTATTTTGTATTAAAAAAATAAGGAATAAAACTCTTTTATAATTAATTATTTATTTATGGAATAATTGACAAGGGTGCCAAAGATTAAATTCAGTGAAAATAAAAGGAACATGTGTGAATTAAATAAAAACAAATTATAACATGAAGAAGACCATTTAACTAATTCAATAAGAATTAAGAATATTGGAATTGGTGAGGTGAATTCATTTGAACCTGAGTAATTGAACGAGCTGCGTTTAAAGTTGCTGTCAAGGCGAAGATATCTGTAACTGATTTGAATGGGTATGCTTTCATAAAGTTATTATTCATCATCATTCATTCATTTTTAGCCTATTGTTATCCACTGCAGGATATAGGCCTCCCCTAATTTCTTCCATTCCTCTCTGTTTGGCGTTTTATTCATCCAGTCATGCCCTGGACTTCTTTTAATGTCGACCTTCCAGCGTGTTGGTGGACGTCTTGTCAGGTCATTTTGTATTTTAATTAGCCACCTAGGCTTTAGGGCAGCGTGCCCGTATGTTAAACCCTTTTAGTTACTTATTTGGCTCCATCGCCTAATTCCATAATAATGATTTTGCACATATTTGGCCTTAAGCGCAGTATTTCTCGTCATCCGGGGCACCCCTTTGTTGGTACTTTGACAATCGGGTGTTAACGCTCGCAGGATTTCCGAACCTTCTAGAATTTACGCTGTTGGTGTGACTGCGAGGCCTCGCGCTCTCTTTGTTACCGGAACTTATTTGTTTTATTGGGCGCATCGCCATTGGCTGTCGAGGGTCACGTGGTAACGCCGTTTTGGCTCACGCCACTTCAAGCGTCGTAACGCTCCTTGCGGGGCATTCAGCCGAGGGCCGTTGATCGAAGAAGTCGCAGAGTGTGCCGTTTCGCGGCGTTCCCGCCATTTGCGGGGACGCCAGCCTTTTCCCGTCTCGTGCTGCTTCAGCAAGTGTTTTATAAACTGTTTCGCCTTAAGCGAGAGTCGGCAGTTCTACTCAGGCGATTGAACAAGGGAGGTGGGTGTGTGTCGTTAACGGCGATCTTATTGCGCCAAGGCGTAGGTGTGATGGAATTCCATGCCCGGTTCTACGTCGTCACGTAAGGGAGTGTTCCCTTTATCTCGTTGTGCGAGGACTCCGTTGAGGTAGGACATCACTTGGGCTAGTTTGGCCGTCGTAGCGGCATTCGTTGAAGCGCCAGCCTTTGTCGCCATTTTGGGCGCATCCAGACCATTCACACGTCGGCCGTTTTAACGGCGAATGAATTGCCACAGGCAACCTGTTTCCCGCAAGCTGGACCGCACGCTGATCTCTTGGATCGTCACCAATAAAATTAAGGTATTTGTAACCATTGAATTATACTTACTTCTCGTGCGCGAGCTGTGCGCTTAATCATGTGACTAACTGTGAAATCTTGTGCACCGTTAAAAACGTACCCTTCGCATCTTCAATCGTTGTCGCGAAGTGGCGTCGCTCGCTCATTTTTGATCTAATCACTTCCCTCACTTGGACTTTGCTGAGTTTGCCCAAATTATCATGTGAGCATATTTTTTTCATGAACAAACGTTCCCGTTGTGGGACTCATATGTCAAACTGCTTTTGATGTTGTACAGTTATGGATGTTGTTTAGTAACCGTAGTGCGCCCATCAGCTGATGCTTATTAATAAGAGTTAACGCAATGTTTGCGGCACGCTTTGCTGCCCCAATGTAAGACTGGACCAATAGACGCTGATCTAAGTAAGAGACGCTTTATTCTTGGTCGCTTTGTGCATGTTCTGTTTCAGTGTGCGGCCATCATTGAGGAGATGAATGTACGGTGGAGCCAGTGAGATCAGAGCGTGCAGGTGGGCTTGGTGGTGACATTGCCGTGGCTCATGATCTAAGTATTTTTGCCATCACGAAATCGTTGTGTGAGTTTATAATTCACGAGTACCCCTATCGACGGAGTGTCTTGAATACTTCGCCCCGGCTAACCGCCCAGGCCCGGTTATCCGGGTTAAGACAGGCTTGGTGGCGCCCTCATAATTTTGACGTACCCTATATATATGCCTCAACACGCTTGCCCAGAACGTATCGTGTGACTCACGCCCGACTCCCTGAGCGTTCCAGCCGTGGCCTTTAGCCTGTTTTTAGCAGATCTCAGGGCAAGTGTGCCAGTTTTCCAGGACTGATTCCGTGGTGCGATGCTCACCTTGGGTGGGTGTCGTAAAGTTGTTTTAATACCGTAACAGTCTTGGTGGTCGTTTTGTCCTCGGCCTCCATTCTAATAGTTTTCGGGTCCATCTTGCATCTGACATTCTTGCGACTTGTCCTGCCCCATTCCACTTAAGTGTTGTCATTTTCTTTATTACATCTTCGACTTTGGTTTGACTTCTAATGGTTTCATTTCTTATCGTTTAGTCTAATGTTTAACATCGCACTTTCCATTGATCTTTGGGTTACCTTGATTTTATGGGCAGATGCTTTGGTTAGCGTTAGCGTTTCTGCGCCATATGTTATGACTGGCAGGATACATTGATTGAACACCTTAGATTTTAAAGTTATTGGTAGGGTACTTCGTAGTGTTTGAGAAAGTTTACTAAAGGCCACCCATGCGAGACCAATTCTTCTGGCTATTTTAGTGGTTTGGTTATCCCTGTATTATGGCCTAAATATATATAATCTACTGTTTCTACTGGTAATGCATTGTGTAATTTAGATGGTATATCGATATTAGTCATGATTTTCGTCTTTGACTCTTAAGTTTTAGTCCTATTTTAGCTGATTTTTCTTTTAATTCTTCTATCATCGATATCATTTCCTCCACTCAGCAAATCTCAGGTTATTCAGCCACTCTCCATCGATATTGATACCTTTTTTTGTCCCAATTTAACTCTTTAACAACATTTTCCAAGGCTAGTGTAAACAACTTGGGGAATATTACATCCCCTTGTCGCACTCCTCTTTCCACCTTTACTTTATTGGTATATTCGTGTAACCAATAATGTTGCATTCTTGTATGTTTTCAGTGAGCCTGGAGTATTGAAAATGTATGTGACTGTCTCTCAATGCATCTAATATTCCCCATGTTTACACGCTGTCGAAAACCTTTTCATAGTCTACAAAAGTTAAGATCAATGGTATTTTGTACTCATGGCATTTTTCTATTAATGTTTTCAAACTTAATAGGTGGTCATTTGTACTAAATCCTGCTCTGAAGGCAGCTTGCTGCTCTCTAGGTTGGTAGGCACCAAGTTTGTGTGTCAATCTATTTGTTATAATTTTCATGAGTAATTTATATAAGTGACTCAGCAAACGTATGGGTCTATAATTTATTTAAAGTTGTAATATCGCCTAAGGTTAAGAGGCAAGTACAGAAAGCTAACAATAATAAATGTGCATGCGCCGACTGAAGACAGTGGTGAGAAGGAGAAAGAACAATACTATGAAATGCTAAAAGAAGAATATGAAAAAGTAGCGAATTGTGATCTAAAAATAATTATAGGAGACTTCAACGCGAAGGTGGGAAGAGCGGAAAAATAGAAGCCAGTGATAGGTAGCTATAGTAAGCATGACATTAGTAACGAGAACGTAGAATTATTAATCGAATTCGCAACCAGAAGAGGGCTACCAATAAGAAGTACCTGCTTCGCCCACAAGGAAGTGCACAAACGGACATGGGTAGCGCCAAACAGAAGAACTATTAATCAAATTGACCATGTATTAATCGAGAGAAACCTAGCAAAACAAATCATAGACGTAAGAAGCTGCAAAGGTGCGGAGGCAGACACGGATCACTACTTGGTAAGGGCAACGGCCAGGCAGGAGATACCAACGGTAGCTAAACCTAAATATGAAAGATGGAAATTATATGACATACAGAGTTTGACAGAAAAGGAAATGCAAAGAAGGTGCTTCCAGGGAATAGAAAACCTAATGTTACATGGAGAAGAACTAAATATAGAAGAAAGATGGGAAAAAATAGAAAGTACGGTACATAAGGTGGCGGAAGACATCCTAGGAAAGGTCCAAACGACAATCAAGAATAGGTGGTTTGATGAAGATTGTAAAAATTCAGTAGACGAAAGAAGAAGGATAGGAATGAGGATGTTACAAAATGAAACCGAGGAAAATTGGGAAAGGCATAAACAACAAAAAACACTAGTGAACAGACTATGTAGACAGAAGAAAAGGGCACACTATGCTAAAAAGGTGGAAAAATTGGAAGAAAATTATAATAGCAGAGAAATAAAAAACTTCTACAAAGGGATAAGAGAAATTAAAAAGAGTTACCAGACAAATAACACATTTTGTAAGGATAAAAATGGAAGGTTAATTGGGGGGAAAAAGGAAGTATTGAATAGGTGGAGAGAGCACTTTAAGGAAGAACTCAACGTAAGGGAAAACGGTATGGAAATACAGAAACATCAACGAATGGGACACATAACCAGAGAGCAAGTAGAGCCGCCACCGGATCTAACGGAAGTAGAAGAAATAATAAGAAATTTAAAAAACGATAGGAGTCCCGGCAACGATGATATAAAAGGGGAAATGATCAAATATGGAGAAGAGTGCTTACACAGAGAAATAAATAAACTGATAAAGGTAATATGGGAAAAAGAAAAAATGTCCACGGAATGGACAAAAGAAATAATATGTCCCATACATAAGAAGGGGGATAGAACACGTTGCGACAATTACAGGGGAATAGCGCTAGTGGGAGTAGTCTATAAGATCTTGGCCAGAACAATA
The DNA here is from genome assembly GCA_940337035.1 of Agriotes lineatus. Lineage (NCBI taxonomy): Eukaryota > Metazoa > Arthropoda > Insecta > Coleoptera > Elateridae > Agriotes > Agriotes lineatus. The sequence continues at coordinate 26,242 of CALNHX010003091.1, read as the reverse complement.
ATCAATAAACTAAAAACATGCCAAACCTAGAGTAGGAGAGTATCAGGCGGGATTCAAAAAGGATAGATCTACAACCGACCAGATTTTTTCCCTTAGAGACATTCAATCAAGTTTTTGGGAACATAATGTGGAGTTATATTTGCTTTTCATAGACTTTAGAAAAACATACGACAGCATCATAAGAGAACAGCTGTTCAACGCAATAACACAAATAGGCGTTCCACAAAAGATAGTCAGTCTAGTCAAAATGACACTGAAATACACGGCATATCAGGTCAGAGTCCAAGGTACAAAGTCAGAACAGTTCACAGTCAACAACGGATTAAAACAGGGTGATCCAATGTCAGCACTGCTTTTTAATCTAGTATTAGAAATGGTGATCCGAGATGCAGAAATAAACAGGACCGGAACAATCTACAACAGAATGCATCAATGTCTGGCATACGCGTATGATGTGACATTAATAGCAAGGTCAAAGAGAGAACTGCCAAAGGCTGAGTTTCATAACATGTCTCGTGCATAAACATTTTTAGCACGAGTTTGCACACAGTATTTTTTCTATGGCCTTAAATTTGCTGTTATTAATCCATAAATGTCGATTTAACAAAGGTATGCATTTATGACAGTTATAATTTATGTCATAGTAAAGAGATGACCGTGACGGCGCAGGTGACTCTTTCTGCAGCCGGTAGCTGTCAAAGTTAGTTATCAAAGGTAATTATAATAGTACACATTTTACTTCATTCATTACATAATGCTTTAATTATTTAATAAACACTTAACCTCTAACGAAACAAGTAAGTAGAATAACTTTATAACCTCACTTTTAGTTTAAAATACTAAATTCAAAACCAGCTGTTTACTTTTAGCACATGTGCTAAAAGTAAACAGCTGATTTCACTTTTAACGCACTGATTTATAAAACGTTATTTTTAGTTCAGCAAGCTATGGCTAAAAGGCCTACCTTTAGTAGTGGTCGTAGAAAAGTTTTATCAGTACCTATAGTCTGTTCACTAAACATAAAAACACAAAGTGGCTTTTCATTTCAAAAATTTCATGAGTGTACTTCCAAAATGCATCTTTTGTCTAGGGATGTACTTACAAAAAGTTACTAAAACAAATAGGTTAAAAGTGTGACATTTAATTAGCATCTGTCATAACAACTTTTAAGGATGTTAAACAAATACTGTGTTGGATACTATTGATGTAGCATTTATTAATTTTTGCAATGCAAATTTATACCGCGAATAAAGATATTTCTGGTATAAAATGAAGCAACTTGTTTTACAAGTACAGAACAAATAAGGGATAAGCTGTTCTTGGCATAAAATGGAAAATAATTTATTCGGTCGTTGTAGGGGCGTACACTGCGCTAACTGTGGAATAGGTGAGCAGCTGATGCATATTTTAGCCTCAACTTCTGACAAGTTTAACATATTATTGTTGTTTATGATGGCCGAGTATAATGTGCGTGTGTTTGAAATTAGATTTACAACTGTAAAATTGATGCACCTATCGCGTTTATTGCATTTATTTGGCATGATGCACTAACCTAATTACACAGTAAAACCACAATACTAGAACGAACTGAACTATGCTGCAACGCTGGAATATGAGCTTATGTCTTTGACCACCAGTGTCACTAGATCTAAAATTTTAGACTAGATGGCAATGTTAAACGTTTTAGCGCTACCAAAGTTGAAGTCTTACAGCTTATCCTAAGAATAGCTTAACCTTGGGATAAAGTATTGGCATATTTTGCTGTGGTTAAGGGCGTACCTCAGGGGAGTGTGCTTGGACCGTTACTGTTTTGTATATATACCGCTGACCTTTGCGAAAAAGTTAAGTTTGTGGATATGCACTGCTATGCTGATGATACGCAGCTTCTTTTTTCTTTTCCTCATGCTAATGATCATATAATTAATAACTTAAACAGTGACTTAGACTCTATATTTAATTTTTCAACAAAATTGCAATTAAAAATCAATACAAAGAAATCGTTCGTCATGTTATTTGGCAAAGACAAAGATCAACACTTTCAGGTGAAAATGAACGGCAAACTATTGCCCGTTCTTGCCGAATGCAGGAATTTGGGCTTAGTAATTGACACAGATCTGAGATTTAAAACGCATATTAATAAAGTATTACAACGAGCCTATGCTACATTGAAAATTTTATATTCTCAAAAAAGCCTGCTGTCAAAGGATTTAATATTGATATTATCAGAGGCTCTCATTTTATCATTGTTTGATTACTGTGATGTAGTCTATGGTCCCTGTATTGATGTTGAAACTAAAAAGAGAATACAAATTTTACAAAATAGTTGTGTTCGTTTTGCGTTAAAAATAAACAGACCTCAACACATTACTCCTTATTACAATAATATCAAATGGCTCAAAATGGAACAGAGACGATTGTATCACCTTGCATGTCTAACACATTCCATATTACTAAAACAAAATCCTAGTTATCTGTTTGATAAACTAATAACAAAAACACATTTGCATGGGTTAAACTTACGTTGTTCAGGTTTAAACATTCCACAACACTCCACAGCTATGTTTCGGCGATCCTTTGTGTACAATGCTGTAACCGCCTACAATGGCATTCCACATGAAATAAAACAATACTCAATGATACAATTCAAAAAACATTTACATACATACCTATTGAATCATTAACTATAGCCTGATCAAAACAATTATTTGCCTTATTTTTTCCTTAACTGATTTTTTTTTAAATATATTATACGTGCCTTGAGTATTTACATGACATATGGATTATTGGTTATTGTTTACTCTAATTTTGAATTTTAGTTTATATGTTTATATCCTTGTGCGATACATGTTAAAATTATTTTGTGTAATACCATTATATTATTAGTTGGTTAAGTGGAAGAACGGCCTTAGCCGAACTTCGCCAACTTTAAAAATAAATAGAATTTATTATTATTATTATTATTATTAAAATTACCTGGTAGAATTTTATTGGAAGTATAAGTTTTGGCATAAATATATTCTAGGTATTACTATAACCTGGTTAATACTAGCATTGTAAAACCGGCCCTATTGTAAATTAGAAATAAAAATTTAAGTAATTTTTAATTAATTTTTGTTGCACATCATCCAAGACGTATTGTCATCATTCGGGACTTGTGTTACCGCCCCAGTGTTTTCGGCGCCCGGTGTGTAGACCCCCCCCCCCCCCCATTTGGTACTGGCTAATGGCTTGTGCATATAAATAGTAAATCAGCACTCATTGTGTGCAAGTGAAGCACTGTCATATTGTAGGATTGTACTTTTGGTATCAATCAATGAAAACATTTATGTTCAAAACAGAGAATAGTTGTTATTGGAGATATGAACAACTGGAGTGTTTGTTTTACATATTTTTGAATAAATTATCTAATACATGCTTTACTATTCCCTTTTTCTGTTATTTTTAGACGTCTAGAGTAAGTCGTTTGTGCTCGACGTAGGGTTGCCAGATGTCCGGTTTTCGACTGAACAGTTTGGTTTTTCAAGTATATGTCCAATTTAGAAAAACTATGAAAATCGGACAGATGGCTTATTATGTTTCTATTATTTTGTAATTTTCAACTAATATGAGTCAAATAACTTAATGAAATTAAATAGAAAATTTAAAAAAATAATTAATAATCCTGTGCGGTTTTTTTCCGACACGTGTGGGTAGCGTCTGGTAACCCTGCGCGACCCCAAATAGATCATTAACGAATGATTTTATATGGCGTCGTTGTGCACACAAGAATGAAAATAATTGTTTTATTTACATTACAAGTTGTACTGTTGTAATTTGTATTTAAAAAATAATTTGTACATTTTAATAGCTAATGCCTAATTCAGCATTAGCAATTAAAGTTTATGAATTATTTTTTAAATCAAATTTTAGTCACAAAATATTTTTTTAAATAATGAGATTGCAGGATTGCCTATACGCGTTATTTAAATTTAAATTTCGGGCTAGCGGCATTTAAAACTCCCGCTTATTGTGTAATTGGGCCACCTCAGCGCCAGGTTGCAGCTCTGTGAGCGTGTTGTCAACTTTTAACATGGGGGATTCGCTATTCCCTTCTATTTGTTTTGTTGCTGTTTGGTGTTTGTTGCCATCAGTGGTGTAGTACAATGGGTGATATTAGGCATTTCCGAATATTAAACCATGAGAAATTTACCATTCGGCAATTATTAGTCAGGTGATGTCGATATAGAAGTTTGAGTAAATATTTTCAGCACATAGTTACCTGGTGTACATTCATTTGGAACGTAACCCAAAATATGTGAACTGTCAACTGTGTATGTACTAGCGTGATTCGTTTGTTCACAATCTTGTTAATCGGGTGCACTACATGTATCTGGTAGACAGGGCCGTAGCTACAGGTATGTGGGCCCTGGGGCAACAAATAATTATGGGGCCCCCACGTTATCTTCCCCTTATCTCTACACCACTTTCATTTAGTAAGCCTTTTTTAGTAGGGTTGCTATTTGGGGTTTTTTTCTGTTAAGATAGAAGAATGGGCATTTCAAACTGACTTGTGACACTGAGTTTAATATAAAACTGTAGCAGCTCGCTAACCAGTTGGCTAAGACGTTAGCCTTATCATGCAGCGGCCCCGGTTATTATTATTAAGTTAGTGGTAGTTGTTAGGTCACACAGACAGAACCTAACGCGATGTAAATACTTCTGCACCAGGCGGAGTACCACCCGTTATACGACATGCACGCAGGCATACTAGGTGAGTTTTTAAAATGTTACAAGGCAATATCTCGAAAACGGTTTCAAATATTTTCATTAAATTGTGGTGAGGTAATATGGAGATGGGGGGGCATATTTAAACGTATGTTTTATAATTAACCCCTTCTCTATTTTGAGGTTTAAGGATTAGCTTTCGAGTAAGTCTTTATTTTATTATTTGTTCTTATTATTTTGAATATACTTTACATCTATTATAAAATAAAACAGAATATGAAGGTGAATCATCATAATAATAACTGTAACTGTAATAAATTCCATAAAATAATTCATTTCAAGACTCCTGCTTATTTGTTTAACAAGATTAAATTTAGAACTGATGTTCACAGTATTAATGTAAGCAAAAAGCATTTCATAACAAGGCCACTTCATAAAACAACTTTTTTTGAAAGAGCTTATTCATTTAATATTGCTAATATCTATAACTCTTTTTCAAAAAAAAGTTTTAATGAAATCGTTTAATTAGGGAAGCTTAGCGTACCTCGGGAGATTCACTATATATCATTATAGCATCGCGTTATTCAACCAAGTATGGTGGCTCAGCGGTGCAATGCTTGCCTGTCAAGCGGACGGCCCGGGTGTGATTCCCGGCCGATGCATCCTTTTTAAAATTTATATTAATTAGTCTCTCTTAAACTAGCGAACCGAAGCGTAGTTTGGGTGATTCACTATATAGCATTATAGCAGCGTGTCATTCAACAAAGCACCGTAGCTCAGTGGTAGAATGCTCGCATGCCACTCGGGAGTCCCGAGTTTGATTCCCGGCTGGTTCATTCTTTTTTTTAATTTATAATGAATCTCTCCTAAATTTGCGAACTGAAGCGTAGCTCGGGTGATTCACTAGTCGATACCATAAAGTCGTTGGTCTCTTTGCTTGTATGTTTCTTTGTTCGCTATCTTCTTCGAAGATACTGAACCGATTAAGTTGTATAATGGTTTAAAATGTTGCTAATTTTTAGACTTAGATCGTAGGCCGGTTTTTATGAACATAGGTGGCGCTGGAGTCGAGATATTTATGGTCTAATTAGCGAAGCGAAGCGTAGCTCGGGTGATTCACTAGTATGATATATTGTTTAAGAGCCTTTTGACACGATGTGAAATTTACGAACAAATTTATTAACAAATTTCAATAAAAAATTAATATAATTGTCAGATATTTTTACTAATTTAAATAAATTTCTATTTGCAACTAGTTAATTTTTGCGAAATAAAAATGTTATTAAAGCATGCGCATTAGCCAACTTTTTAGGGATATAGTGAAATCTCTCATGAGTGGACACCGTGGGGCCACGATTTTTGTCCGCTTAATGTAGGTGTCCTCTTAATAGAAATGCTATAATTTTCAATTTGTTTTGTTTAGTCTTTATTTGAATATAGAACGACAAAGAATAGATACATTTTTAAATACATACAGTTCTACGTTTGCTTTTCATTATGACACTACTGTAAAAAAGTAGCTTTAGTACATACACATCAACTGCAGCTTGTAATGCAGAAAACCTACCTGCTTTTAATTAAATGCAGCTATAAACAAAGAGCAATTTGGTATAAATAAATTTGTTTTCCAAGAACACTTCTTTCACTTCCGAAATTCAGATACATAACTGAGGATTAAGGTTGGAAAACATAGAGTGCATATGAAAAGAGGTAATTCCCGTAGTTTCCTAGCTAGCATCTGAACACGCAATTTATAATGCACCCCATATCACACATATGAAAACGTGTAACTCCCCTAGTTCCCTAGAATTTAAGCACATAATAATTAGTAACATGTCCGCTTAAAAGAGGAAAATATTTAAAAATTTCGAGAATTTTCTTGTCCGCGTCCTGTTAACAGAGAGTCCGCTTAATGGAGATGCCCTTGCATTTAAACTACATTGGTTCCTGACGATGTCAAGAAAAATGTCCGCTTAATAGAGGGGTTCGCTTAATAGAGTGTCCGTTATGAGAGATTTCACTGTATCTAGCAGCACACAATGACAACACTTATATTAATGTAGACAACGAAAGTTATGATAGTGAATTGCAGAAAATAAGTAGACAGGCAGGGAATAGATCATCATTATCAGCTCATCAAGTTGGAGAACCCTCTTACGAAGATTTTAACTAAGCAGTTAAAGTTGAACTTTTTATTGAAACTATGTTGGTGACAGGAGAAAATTCCTGTTTTTCATATTCAACCCGACAGAAGTTAGGGGACTAACAGTGTAAATAAAATGACATTTTTTCAAAAACGGTTAAGACTAGCGACATGAATGAAGGGTGCTTAATTTTTAGTCAATAGTTAAAGGTATGTAAAAAACGTCCAAAGTTCTTATCATACAGGGCGTAAAAAAAATGGGGTCATGAGTGTCACAGCTAGTCCGTTCCTGCAGCTGTGAGTAATTCACAACATTTTCTTGGATAGTAATTTGTAGGGTCTTACCTGGTATATTGTAGTTTTTAAATCAAAAAGTGCTTTGCATAGAATTTATACTCAATTTATTGGATTATTTATTTATTTATTTACTATACGGCAGCAGCAAAGCTGATAACAATGATAATGCATACATCTATAATGGTACAGTACATCATATTTCATATCACAGTTTTTCCACTCGGTTGTTCAGATCAACTATTCGATTTCCGGACTGGCTTGATCCAATTTTCTGTTGAAAGCCATGACGTTTGTTGCGGATACATGGCTTTGTGGCAAGGCGTTCCAAGCATTCACGACTCTATTTACAATAAAGTGCGAGCGATGGTTGATCCGCACTCCCTCCTTCTGCAGCCTACGTTGATGTCCTCGGAGTCCAATATCCGGTCAACTGGTAAAGAAGTCTTCAAAGTCCCGTACGTCGTATTCTCCGTTGAGGATTTTAAAGGTCTCAATCAGATCTTCCCTCTCCCTTCTGCTCACCAGTGATGTGAGGTCCAAATTGCTTACATCTATCCTCGTACTCCATTTTCCTCAATCCACGTGGCAGTTTGGTTTTTTTTCTCTGCAGTTTTTCCAAATGCTCGATGTCCTTTTTATAATAAGGTGACCATGCGACATTGGCATACTTCACGATTGGCCTCACATAGGTCGTACAGCCCTGTTTGACTAGCGGGACATCTAGGTCAAGGAAGGCTGTCCGGATCAGGTTGGCGCACTTGTTTTTCTCACTTGAGATCATGTGATATGATCACCCCCAGGTTCACCTGTGACTCGGTTTGCTCTACCAACTCCTGTTGAATGTAGTAGGGGAGTTTAGGGATTCTCTGTCTTTATTGTGTAAAGATAAATAAAAACACTTTTTTACTGTCTACATATTTTTATTCCATCATATATACACTTGGTAATCGCTTCTTCAACTTCCAATCGTACAGTTTCATTGGTGATTTGTTTTAGTTTTGAAATAATAAAATTTGCAAAAGTTACATTACATTATTTTCATTATTCGGTTTGTCTTGTTTCAAAAGTGTTATTAATAGTTTTCAGGACATTCGAAGCTTTCGATACTATTGCTTAAGAATTAAAATTGAATTTCCTTCTCTTCCTCTTTAGAGGGCGATTGGTGTTACAAGCTTCAAATGCACTGGTGTTCGGTACCTCCTGAACAGGCTGTAAGACATCATCGTCTCCAATTATAAAGTCTCCGAGATTGTTCTTAAAAGAAAGTTTTTTTTTTATAAACAATCACCAAATCTGATTTAAAAACTTACCCCCACATCATCACCTTCTAAATGATCATTATGTACTGAGTTTGAATCGGTATAATTACACTGGTCCCCATGAAAATCGGCCCTGGCACCATTCCTGCTAATTCTTATGTAAAATGACCTGAATCCGAATATGACCTCCGTTTTCGGGGGAAGCCCCCCCCCCCCCACCTATTTTTATCACTTTTTGATAGTTTTGAGGGATGAAAAGGATTATTTTAACCTTTACATTTCCTCTGCGGAGCTAGAGAGGTAAAAACTTCTAAAACATGAATATTTTGGTAGATTTGGGGGGGGGGGGTGATTTGTCCCCTTAAATTGTAAAAAAATCATTAAAACTGATCGATTTTTTCGCAATTTTGTTCACTTATTTTCTACATAGTCTCTCAATACCTCGCATGCGCGCAGGTTCGCACAGGAATTTTCTCTCAGTACATCTGTAGCGATCGTAGAGTCAACTTGTTGGTGTTCTAGGCGGGGATTCTGTGTTTCCAAGTAGTTTAAATTGTGTAAAGCTCGAATATGTAGAAAATAAGTGAACAAAATTCTAAAAAAAGCCGAAAAAAATTATCACTTTTAATGATTTTTTTACAATTGAAGGGGGCAAATTCCCCCCCAAATCTACCTCCTTGCTACAAATGTTCATGTTCTAGAAGTTTTCACCTCTCTAGCCCCTCGGAAGAAATGTAAAGGCTAAAATAATCCTTTTCATCCCTCTAACTTATCGAAAAGTGATATAAATAGGTGGGGGACTTCCCTCGAAAACGGCGGGTGATGGGAGAAAACGGGAGTTATATTCGGATTTAGGAAGTCATTTTACATAAGAATTTGTAGGAATGGTGTCAGTGCTCGAAAAAAAATTTTTTTTTGCCGACCAGTGTTATAATGGCAACATGGAATGTAAGGGGTACGTACGTAGAAGGAGCATTTAAAAACTTAATAGAAGAAGCAAAAAATACAGATTAGATATAATAGCACTTCAGGAAACGAAACAAAGAGGAAACATTAATTACAGACTTGAAGCAATACGTGTTCTTTAATAGCGGCAGTGGAAATAGGTGATTTGGTACGGGATTCCTAATGAATAATAAGTGGAAACACGCAATAGTAAAATTTTAACCAATAACTGACAGAATGTGCACACTACGAATCAAAGGAAAGTTCAGAAAAATAACCATAGTTAATATACATGCACCAACGGAAGAAGAAAACGAATATTATGAAAAACTAGAAGAAGTGTACAGAAAAATCTCAAAATACGGCATAAAAATTGTGGCAAGAGATTTTAATGCAAAAATTGGGAGAGAAGAAATATACAAACCAGCAATAGGGAATTTTAGTAAACATCTAGAGAGCAGCCAGAATGGAGAAAAGGTGATCATGTTTGCAACAGAATATAACATGAGAGTCAAAAGTACCTACCACCAGCATAAAGAAATACATAAAGGGACGTGGACAACACCAGATGGAAACACGGCAAATCAAATCGACCATGTCTTGATCGAAGCAAAACATGCAGAGAGTATAATTGATGTGAGAAGCTGCAGAGGAGCGGATGCAGATACAGATCATATGCTTGTAAGAATACAAATCAAACAAAAAATGCCATAAACAAGAGAGAGGAAGAAACAGATCCAAAGAATAGGTGCGTACAAGATAGAAAACTACAGAATCAGGAAACTCTACGAAGATATAACGAAGAAATAGAAAAAAAGGGTTAAAACGCTGAAGGAAGGCAACAATATTGAAGAAAAGTGGAAAGAAATAGAAGTGATGCACGAGGCAGCGAAAGTTCTGGAAACAACAAATACAACAGGCGGGAAAAAACAATGGTTCGACGACGAATGCGAAGAGGCAGTGAAAGAGCGGAACAAATCAAAAAGAGAGATGTTTAAAAACCCAACAGGAGTAAACAAACAAAAATATAAAGAACAAAGGAGAAGTACCTAAGAAATGTGTAGACGGAAAAAGAGAAGATATAATGAAATCAGGATAGAGAAACTGGAAGAAAACTTTAATGACCGAGAAATAATAAACTTTTGCCAAAATATAAAAAAGGAACAAAGGGATATAAAAATAAGACAACATTATGTGAAGACAAACAAGGAAACTTAATAGGAGGACACAAGGAAATCATGAAAAGATGGGCTCAACACTTTCATGAGATGCTAAATGGCAGGCTAAGGCAGGCAAACAGCAGTATCAGCAGCAGAAAATCAGCAAGAGGAAGGATCATACAAACCAAACACAGAAGAAAAGGTAGAAACGCCGCGAAATGAAATCAAAAACATAATTACAAGAAAAAATATGCAAATTAGTACAGCAAGTATGGGAAAACGAAGAGATGCCAAAGAAATGGGCGGTGGCAATAATATGCCCGATCCACAAAAGAGGACCGAAAACACAATGTCAAAACATAAAAGGAAGATTAAACTCATACATGGAAAAGGGGAGTACCAAGGAGGGTTCCGAAATAACAGATCGGTTGTTGATCAGGTACACACACTTAGACATATTCAAGCAAAATCTTATGAATACGAAATAGAAATGCATGTACTGTACATAGATTTCAAACAGGCATACGATTCTGTAAATAGAGCTCAACTATACAATGCAAACTCGGATTTCCGACGAAGCTAACGAACCTTGTAAAGATGACACTCAGAACAACTGAAAGTATAGTGAGAATACATGGCGAAGAAACGAATGCGTTTCCAGTAAACAAAGGACTAAGACAAGGCGACCCACTGTCAGCATTATTGTTTAATGTAATACTGGAGAAAGTCATAAGGGAAAGTGATATAAATAGGAACAGCACAATATTTTATAAAGAACACCAATGTATAGCATACGCCGATGATGTAACACTCATAGCTAGAACAAAGAACGAGCTGATAAAAATTACAAAAAATCTGATCAAAACTGCGGAACGTGTAGGACTCGAGATCAATGAGGGAAAAACGAAATACATGAAGTGGGGGAGTAAGAGACGGACACAACCAACCCAGGATTTAACAATAGGAATAGAACAAGACAGGAGATACACATTTGAACAAGTGAAGAATTTTACATACTTGGGCACACTTATAAATGAGCACGGCAGCGGTAGTGAGGAGGTTCGAGCAAGGATAAATAAAGGAAATAAAAGTGCGGGAAGTTTAACACCAGTGTTGAAATCCAAGACCGTGTCGCTAAATTGAAAATACGCGTGTACCAAACAGTAATAAGACCAACAGTGCTATACGCGTGTGAGACATGGGTAATAAACAAACAAACAAGAACAGAAAAATTAGAAATTTGGGAAGGGAAAATGCCACGGAGAATATATGGAGGGAAGAAGATAAATGGGGAATGGAAAAGAAGAACCAATGAAGAAATATACAATCTCTATGGAGAATCAATTATAGTGAATGTAGTTAAAGCAGAAAAAATAAGGCGGATTGGACATATAGAAAGATTGTCAGGGAAAAGAATAACAAAGAGAATAGTGGGGGGAGATACGGAGGGTAGCAGGAGAAGAGGGAGGCTAAGAAACAAATGGCGAAATCAAGTGACGAAGGGCCTGGAAAAACTTGGTGTCGAGGGATGGACGGAAAAGGCAAAGGATAGAAAAGAGTGGAAACAGATGGTGAAACAAGCCTTAAGCCTTCACGGCGTGTAGTGCTACAATATATACCGGGTGTCCATTCTCAAAGTCGAACATAAGCAATTAACATTAGTGCATTCACTCGTTCTTCATTGAAATAATTCATTTTTCTGTAGATAATTTTAACAGACGTTGACAGAAAATACCTGATTTACGATAAATAGTTACCAATTTTTTTGACAAATGCTATCGAACTTGAAAAGCAAGGCATGGCATATTTAAAAATTCCCAAGTTTTAAATTAGTATTTTAAAATAAAAAATCGCATATTGAATATTATTATTGGTATCATTTGATGCGTAATAATCTTTCCATTGATACCATTACCTTCCCTGTTAGTTAAATTCGAGAGCAGGAATCGGCAAAAACGTTCAATACAATGTTAATCGCCTATGTTCGACTTTGAGAACGGACACCCGGTATACAGTGCTTTCGTAAAGTAGCGGATAAATTCGTTAAAAATTCAAGGAATAACTTTTGGAAAAAACGCTCGGACCCGTCGATTTTTATATTTATTTGAGTCTTTTTTGAAATAAAATGCATACATATCAGGTATGGCGTTATCGATGTTTTTTTTTTAAATGGCAATTCCCTTTTTTATTACGCAATTTGAAAGAACGCATCTTTTCACTTACGTTAAGCTAATTTTGGAATATAGATGAGATGATCAAAAATTTAAAAAACCATTTTAAAATTGCAAAATACTAAATTTAGTTGCAATAGTAATTTCAAAAACAACTAAATTAAAGGTACAAATTGTGGATCGTTGTCTGCCTGACAGTAACTAAGACGACCGATATGTTTTTTATTGATTGCTGTCATTGATAAAAGCGTAAAATCATACTTCTTAAAATCAAATTTAATGTTTTCTAAACTTAATTTTTTTTTCTTAATTTTTGGTAATGTCACCTATATGCAAAAATTACCTTAGCGTAAGTAAAAAGATGCGTTCTTTCAGATTCGGTAATAAAAAAATGGGGTTTCCATTAAAAAAAACATCGATAACGTCATACCTTATGCGAGGGACACCTTGTATGTATGCATTTTATTTCAAAAAATGCCAAATAAAAATAAAAATCGAAGGGTCCGAGCTTTTTTTCCAAAAGTTATTCCTTGAATTTTTAACGAATTTATCCGCTACTTTACGGGAGCACTGTATAGTACTTCTAATTAATGTGACAGCAAATATGTATTATTTACAATTACAGTCAAACGAGTATTTTTGTCAAGTACTTTTACAAAATTCTCATCAAAATGGTAAATACACAAAGTAGAGTATTTTTTAAGTTTAGAGATATCTGTAATACATGATTAAATATTATAATAAAGGTAATTTAATTAGTTTTATTATTAATTAACGTTCCACAAACTTCTGAAATAGCTTTGAGGCATTTGGGACGAATGTGCATATCGCTTGGAAATTCAAAAAGTGGTTTGGATTTCCACAGATAAAACACTTTCTAACCATTTTAAATAGCTTTGAAAAAACCTGTTTAAGGATATAATTGATTGAAATGTGACAAGTTTTCAAATCTATCTATTTAGCAGTATTTGTTTTTAATTTGAATATCGCGGTAGGCTAGATTGAAAGTTCAGAATAACATTAAGAGGTGGCGCCAAATTACAAATAGTTTTTATAGTGTTTGTAGTGGCTGTATTAGCGTAAGCTAACCTAAATATTAGTTGGCTATGATTTGACATACAGTTTTGATCCAAATTAGATATTTGACGTATGTCGAACAAAGAGGTTATGGGAATCAACCTTGCTAACTTGCCTTTGATGAGAGAGTTTTCAGAGTATTGATCATTCTTAGGATCTTTAGAACCGACTATTCACTTATAATAATGCAGAAGACTAAAAGCCGTGTTTACACAACTAAAAGTACCACGGTTGCATTCGTTTATTTCTATTTTCGGGGTTTTGTAAACAAACTTCCCTTAACTTTTAATAGCGATATTATCACAGAAGACAATTATTTATTATGCATATTACCTGTGTTTTTTCAAAACTGTTGACACAGCTTCAAAGGCAAGTGAATTTTGGTTAATAATAATGAGAGTTACTGAATGCAACCAACGGCCGAAGCAAGGAAATATTGAAGCCGTACTTTTTGAGCGTATTAAATGTGTCTTTGACTCTGATGTGTACACATAACCTATACATTATTTTGACTACGAAACTTTTGCAAATTGTTGTGCATTGCTTTGATTGCGCTGCAAATATACCACATAGTTGGCGTTGTACCCTGCATACGGGCTGATTTTCAGGTATGCCGATCAACGAAGAATTATACGAGGGAAACGTTGCAGTAAAAAGAGTTGGCGTTGTACCCCGATGTCGGTAATAAACTTGCATACGCGCTGATTTTCAGGTATGCCGATCAAAGATGAGTTACACGAAGTATAACAATTTGTTTCCTTTATTATAGCGACATTTTGAAGATTACCTAAGAAATACAGAAAACCGTGAGCTCAGCAAGTTTGGAATCTACTAGGTTCGACCTGCAAAACACTGCTTTCCGGTCTCGTAACGTAAATTACTATTAAGATTAATTTAGTTTGAAATGTGTATAGCTCAATACTGCCGTCATAAGCAAGAAGGCGGTATCTACAAAAAAAATGAAATTGAGTTATTGGTATCGTTGGAATTGGTACAAAATTCCAATCATTTTAGATAAGTAACAAATCGATATCTGCACTGTAACTATGATTTTCAGATGAAAAAAGGCGGTATTTACAGAAATTTTGTTACTTATAAAGCACAAGAAGGCGTCATATGCAAAATGCAAAAGTGAAAAGCAGTATCTGCGTGTAGAAGCCGCCTTCTTTTTTTGTTTTGTTAGATAACGCCTTTACTGTCTGTTTTCGTGGACGCAAATGTTCAGATACGGCCAACTGCCGTTTCATTAAATTAATAGTATCAAGTCTTCCATTATACAACATTTAAAATATTTTTTAGAGGAAGTTCAATCCCTTCATTTAAATAGGATTTTACAGGTAATAAGTTTTATAAATAATTTAGTTACATTAAACAAGTTATCTAATAATAATATTCTTGTAGATTTCCATGGGCGGCCCTAATGTTGATTGGAAGTTTTTTTCTTTATTAAAAGAACATCGGATGAAGTCAACAACAAAAAAGATACTTGATATTGGTTCTTGTGGGCTTCATATAGTACATGGAGCATTGCAAACTGGGCACAAATCTGCTGGCTGGAAAATGAATGAATTCCTTAGAGGAATTTATTATCTATTTAAGGATTCTCCCAAGCGAAGGGCAAATTTTCAAAACGTGACCGAATCCCACGATTTTCCCAAGAAATTTTGTGTAACATGACGGGTTGAGAATCATTCTGCAGCAACTAGAGCTATTGAAATTCTAGATCACATAAAAACTTACATAGAACACTCTAAAACTAAAATGCCAGTTAATATTTCAGTAACAAATGTTAAGTCAGGTTGTAAAGATTCATTTATAAAACCAAAATTAGCTTTCTTTGCTTTGATTGCTTCTATATTAGACCCATTTTTAAAGAAGTATCAAACTTCTAATCCAATGTTATCTTTTTTAAAAGACGATATGGAAGCATTAATCCGAAATTTATTGTGTCGAATTGTAAAAGTTGATACATCAGATTTAAATATACAGCAAATCCTACAAATTAATTTGGAAAATGCTTCTAATCTGAAAAACGTGAAGGATGTTGATGTGGGATTTGAAACAAGAAGGTATTTAAAGAACAAAAAATTAAATTAAAAAGACAAATTATTATTTTTAAAAGATTGCCAGCATTTTGTGAAGGCAACTGTAAAAAAAAATAACAGAAAGATGTATAAAGTATCTGTTGGTACATGCAGTTACTTCGCTTAATCCAAAAACAATTAATACTAATTCTGTATCATGGTTAATGGAAAAATTTGATAAATTACTAGAAATATTACATGATCATGAGTTTATTACAGCGACTACAGCAGAACGATCAAAAATTGAATATGCGACATTTATTAAAACTAAGATTTCTGAAATCGCTTTGTATAAAGAGGCTGAGAGACTGGATTGCTTTCATCATCGTTTGCTTGTGGGAAATGAATTCGAAAATTTATGGAACATTGTTAAATTCATTTTGATTATGTCCCATGGAAATGCTAATGTAGAGGCTGGATTTTCCATTAATAAACATTTATTAGTAGAAAATTTAAAAGAGGAATCTCTTACTTGTCAGCGTATTGTTTATGATGCTGTACACAGCAAGGGTGATGTTTTAAATGTTGTCATTAGTGACAAAATGAGATCCTATGTAAAAAATTCTAGCTTCAAATATAAGTTGGCTTTGGAACAAAGAAGAAAAGAAGAGCAACAGGAAAGTGAAGAAGCATCGCTGAAGAGAAAAGCCACGCAAGAAATATATATGCTAGAATCTAAACAAAAAAAAATAGAACGCGATACAACGTATGAGTCTAACATAATTCAGACAAAAATTGCTGAATTGAATGTACAAGTTTTGATATGAAAAGTTATTTTATGTGTTAATGTTCCTTTCTGTGTTTATTATTATATAGATCGACTGAAAGTGTCCGTTCAAGAGGGGTGTCCGCCTAAAAGAAATACGAAACAAAATCTGTTTTTTAATGAAAATTGTAATTAAAGAAATTGGGACATTTAAAACGTATATGTATGTAAATGTTTTTAAAATAAACAAAAAACTTAAAACTTAAGGAAAAAATAAGGATTTGTTACCTTACAAAATATTACTACATACAAAATACTTTCTTTATGTTTTATATCAGCAGTTTGTTTTTCCGATATCAAAACGCTTGGATAAGTTCCTTACACTTAACTTTTCCCTATTGTGAACTTCAACAATCTCAATTTTTTGTTTAAGCGTGAGAATTTTTATATTTGGCGCCATTTCTACAATGAATGTGTCGCCCACTGTGTCTTTTCCGCATAGACGTCAGACTAATACTGAATCCCCGCGTGTAACGAAAGATTGAAGTCGGTGAATCCCTGGTTAACTCGGGAAAGTCCCTCAGTGAAGGCAGGCAGCGAAGTTGGCGCGCGGCGCGATTGAGAAATGAGACCAGGCGTTTATTTTTTATTTTGTTTTTTGTCCGTTTAAGAGAACATTTTCTTGTGTCCGCGTCCGTTCAAGAGAATGTCCGTCCAAGAGGGAGTTAACACAATGCAAATTATATGAGAGTCGGTCGGGACCATGAGAAACTGTCTGTCCAAGGGAGGTGACCGTGTATCCGCGAAGGGGAATTTCACTGTAACAGCAATAAGATAACACAAGAAAATAACACGTATTGCTTGAGTAAGAAAGAGATAAACATAATAGCAAATATTGGAGTAGGCCTGACGCACATTTAATTATGACAGATGTCAACCACACATGCCTACTAAAATAATTTTTTTTTGTATGGTCATCTCTTACTCAAGCATTCTATTTTGTTGTTCATGTTATCTCATTGCTGTTATATATCGGGTGTTCATAAACAGTCGTCATGCCAGTTGCTTTGAAAAACAAAATGTTATATCTTTGATTAATTCGTGCAACACAATGAAACGTCATTGAGTACTGTCATAGCGCATTTATTCTCAATTTTAATAGACATACGTTTCTGAAGTCGAAACCTACTGGGATGACGACTGTTTATGAACCCCTGTTATAATTATGGCCCAATCCGTATTACAGCATAATTTTGATTTAGAGTAATGAAATAGTATATTGTATGTTAAGAGCTGAAAGTCCGTGCACTTTGAGTTGGCCGCAACGGTACAATGGTTAATTTGTACAGGGTCCGGCAACGAAGCGGGGGTGGAAGATATTTCTAAAACTATGAGAGTTGCATAAATATTAAGTATATAAAAGTTGTAGGTACTAAGGTGGTGCACATTACTAAAATAGTTTTGATTATACAGAGTGTCTCAAAAAAGTGTGGCGGATCAACTTATTTTTTTTTAAATAGAATGCCGTATATTTAGGTAGCTTAAAAGTTTTGTATTGAAATACTCTTCATTTTCATATCAAGTTGTATGGGTCTAACGTCAACTGTTTTGGAGATATTAACGATTTTATGCAAAAAAATGCTGAACTTCAGGCGACTGCTGTAAGCGACAGAAAACAATTGAATGAAGGAAAACGTTACCAAAAAATTAGGATTTTTGTAAACTATCTTTCAAGTGTAAAATGGTGGATCTGGGTATTAATGTTATACAAATTTAATTTCGATTTTTTTTCAAATGGAACGCCCTGTATATTTTTGTATTTCTGAAGAGCTCTTTTAATGAACTTTCTTTTGATATGTTACTTCAGACCTCTTAAGTTCTAACTGTTTTTCAGATATGCGAGTTTAAACATAAAAAACAATTTAAACCCCTTAAGATGCTTTATTTCAAGGGATAAAAAACAAACACCTTTAAAATAATTAATTTATTCCTGCATTTATCGTTTTTTCGTGTTTATAATTTCCTGCATCAACACTGACTGAATTTATATTTTCTAAACCTGATTTTGTGCTTTTATTTTTAGAGAGATCATGCGTTTAAATAACTATTTTAAGGGCGTTTGTTTTTTATCCCTTGAAATAAAGCATCTTAAGGCGTTTAAATTGTTTTTATGTTCAGACACACATACCTATCTGAAAAACAGTTGAACTTAGAAGTATGAAGTAACATATCAAAAGAAAGCTCATTAAAAGGGCTCTTCAAAAATACAAAAATATACAGGGCGTTCCATTTGAAAAAAATCGAAATGATTAAATTTGCAAATATTGAGCACCCTATATAAAATTAATACCCAGATCCACCATTTTACACTTCAAAGATAGTTGACAAAAATCATAATTTTTTGGTAACGTTTTTCTTCATTCAATTGTTTTCTGTCGCTTACAGCAGTCGCGAGAAGTTCAGCATTTTTTTGCATAAAATCGTTAATATCTCCAAAACAGTTGACGTTAGACCCATACAACTTTATATGAAAATGATGAGTATTTCAATACAAAACTTTTAAGCTACCCAAATATAGGGCATTCTATTTAAAGAAAGTAAGTTTGATTCGCCATACTTTTTTGCGACACCCTGTATAATCAAAAATATTTTAGTAATGTGCACCACTTTCGTACCTACAACTTTTATATACACAATATTCATGTAACTCTAATAGTTTTAGAAATATCTTCCACCCCTGCTTCGTTGCCGAACTCTGTACAAATTAACCATTATACATTATAGAATAAAGCTTACTTGAAAATGGATGAATCTGTTATTAATTCATTTAGTTCATTTTTACAGTACAGTAAAAATTGCGCTTCCATACTTTGACCAAAATTATTGAAAAAGATATTTTTGTCAACTACACGGAAAAATTGCATGTTCAACACATTGGAAAAGTGATTCGTCCATGCTCACGTAAAACTTTTACATTCGCTGTAAAACTCTCCCTTTTCTTAACTTGTAGAACAATCTAAAGTACGTTTTTTTTTCTATAATAACTGTCAAAGTGTTACAATGTTGGTAGATATGTGATTTAAACGCTAGGAAATTTTTATACCACGTGTTGGTAGCACTTTTTTAAAATTATGGTTATGTGGCAATTTTGAATGTCAAAGTTTCTTAATTTGAACTCTTGACAAATTTCTTTAATTTTGCAAACGTTCATTATGTTTATTTTCAAATATTGTAAGTTTAATAATTAATAAACTAGCAGTCCAGTGAGACAAATGTCTCATTTAATAAAACAAAAAAGACCGTTCCGGACGGACGGAAATCACGTGATTTCTCGAAAACCGGAAGTGTCACGTGACTGAAATTCGGTTCCTGACGTGACATGACCATTCCAAACATATAACTTTAATAACTTTCTTCTCTATCTCTTACGGTTTGGCTGCTGAAACAGCGTCCCAGACAGACGGAAATCACGTGATTTCTCGAAAACCGGAAGTGTCACGTGACTGAAATTCGGTTCCTGACCTGACATGACCATTCCAAACATATAACTTTAATAACTTTTTTCTCTATCTCTTACGGTTTGGCTGCTGAAACAGCGTCCCAGAGAGACGGAAATCACGTGATTTCTCGAAAACCGGAAGTGTCACGTGACTGAAATTCGGTTCCTGACCTGACATGACCATTCCAAACATATAACTTTAATAACTTTTTTCTCTATCTCTTACGGTTTGGCTGCTGAAACAGCGTCCCAGACAGACACGTCTTTTAGATAAAGGATTTGCAATATTTTACTATGCTGTTCGTTTTACCCACTATTATGACATATCTATCAAAATGACAATCATTTTTTTAATGGAAGAAAAGAACTGAAAATCTATATACCAACATTATTAAAGCTAGGGACCCTGCAGGAATGCAACTTTTCCCCTAGAGTTGACCTTGAAAATTATTATAGAAAAAAAATGTACTTTACTATTAATTCACTAGCGATTTAAGAACAACTCGCTAGCATATAAACATTATAAACAGTTACTTATGGTTGCTATTATAGAGATAATAATAATAATTTCAGTTTAAAATGACAAAGAAATAATAATTAATCGAGTTATTTAACAATAACAGTAACGGCGTAACTGGAGACTTGAGTTACCGCATTTATATTTTTATGACGCTCAACGGCTTAAACCCGAAAAGAAACACAGATTGCAAGCAGCTGAAAATTATGTTGGTGGCACAAATAATTCTCACTTATAATCTCATAAGAGTATTAATTCTTTCCTGATTTTTTTTTTACTGCGTTCCAACAACGTCGTATTAATTAGGACGCCTTCCAGAGGCGAGCATTTCCTTTCCAGAAACTTTCCATTTGAAAATATATTTTTTGGAACTTTTCCTTACTACCAATCTCTAGCGTGCTTTTAAAACTTTCTTTAGTGCAACAAAAGTTATTACATTTGTCGTACATTTTAAATGCGGCATATGCCGCGGGTTTCAGCTAGTAATTAAAATAAACCAGAATCTTCCTTTTGTTTACACCATATATATAATACACATATATTGCTGATAGGGCCTGGAAACTTCAGAAAACATTACGGCGCCGACATAGTATCACTTAGAGTATAACGCGTCTCGTGGGCATGCGTGGGAATTCGAACTCCGCCTTTAGAAGCGAATTTTAAACTTGACCACTTCCCCATTGGGCGGACGACGCCGCCGCGCTTGCGCACAGCTCACCGTATACATGAAGGAGTTGGTTGTGTGTCTCATTTCATCGGCAAGTTTCCCACTCATAGCCGCTAGCAATATAGTAAGTATTAGATATATGGTTTACACCGACACTCATTGACATATTTAATTTTTATTTTGGTTTCCAGTTGTACCAACTTGATCCCGCAGGCCTTATACTTTGAAGCTCACGGGCATACATCGATGCACACGAGGTGGCCTACCGTCTCCATTAGTTTATTGTTCATTGAGGCAATGCTTTTGAATCAATAATAATTACTAAAAACTGCTAAATCGAAATCAGACTATTAGTCCGGGAGCCAGTGACCTTTTTTAATGACCAAAACCACAAAAGCTGAAAATGTTTCCTAAGCTTTATTTGGTATCACTAGTAAGTGAATGGACCTCCAGCTGGCGCACTTCCGGGGGGTGTAGCTGCGGCATCCTCTCACGCACGTAAAATAATAATAAATAATTTTTATCGGTTTCAGGATATTAAACCTTTGTTTACATATACAAAAGTAGGCTGGTAACTAGATCATAACTTATCTGTAGGGTTAAAGAATATTACCCTACATGGCAACCATAACCATATAGCAACCGATAAACTATTGAACAAATCACGGATGTTATGAATCATAACTGCCTTAGAAGTTTTAAAATCCTCGCTCTACGAGCTCGGAATTCAAAACATCTGCGGCAGTTATGATACTCATAACATTCCTAGATATGTTAATAGCTATAACAAACGTTGACAGAAAATACCTGATTTACGCCAACTAATTATCAATTTTTTTGACAAATGCTATTGAACTTGAAAAGCAAATCATGGCATATTTAAAAATTCCCAAGTTTTAAATTAGTATTTTAAAATAAAAATCGCATATAGAATATTATTATTGGTATCATTTGATGCGTAATAATTTTATCTTTTCATTGATACTATTACCTTCCCTGTAAGTTGAATTGGCGAGCAGGAATCGACAGAAACCTTCAATACAATGTTAATCGCCTATGTTCGACTTTGAGAACGGACACCCGGTATAGTGTACTAATACGTGTAAATTAATAAAGTAATGTATCAACAAATTTTTTAGATTTGGTCTTCTTCGGATTCATTGCCATCCAACTAATTATCGATTTCGTTACCGCTGCAATTGATGTCGATCTGTGAAATGTCTTTGACATCATCTGTAAACATATATAATAATAATATATTAAAAGATATAGATGATAATAATATAAAAACGTATAACACGCAAGAGCAAAATTGTAACACAAATCGGATTATGAATTATAAAAAAAGTTTACATGCTAACAAAATTGTTATAAATATTATTCAGTTTTATTTTTCAACTAGCTGGCCCGGCAAACGTTGTTTTGCCCAAAAATAATTTGTCTCTGACACCCCGTTTAACCACTATAGAGTTTTAATTTTATATCATGTTCATCGTCTTGGACTTAAAAATATATGCTACTTTCTAGCTGTACCCGCGACTTCGTAAGCGCGAGGTTCGTTATTTCTGTATTAAATAATGACTAATTAGTTTCTGTCATCCCAGCCCATCTTATCCCATCCCATCCCCGTCCCCGTCCCGTCCCGTACCGTCTCCTCCTCTACCATCCCATCCCATCCCTTCCCGTCCCGTCCGTCCCGTCTCGTCCCATTCCTTCCCGTCCCATCCCGTCCCGTCCAGTTCAGTCCCGTCCCGTCCCGCCCCGTCCCTTCCTGTTCCTTCCCGTCCCGGCCCGTCCCGTCTCCTCCTCTACCATCTCATCCCATCCCTTCCCGTCCCGTCCGTCCCGTCTCGTCCCATTCCTTTCCGTCCCATCCCGTCCCGTCCAGTTCAGTCCCGTCCCGTCCCGCCCCGTCCCTTCCTGTCCCTTCCCGTCTCGTCCAGTCCCGTCCCGTCCCTTCCCGTCTCGTCCAGTCCCGTCCCGCCTCGTCCCTTCCCGTCCCGTCCCGTTCCGTCCCCTCCCGGCAAACGTTGTTCTGTTCAAAAATAATTTGTCTCTGAAACCCCGTTTAACCACTATAAAGTTTTAATTTTATGTCATGTCCATCGTCTTGGACTTAAAAATAAATGCCGTTTTCGCAATCAACGTCCTAAAAAACCTCAATAACGACACCCATATCGATTTTTAGGCTTATTTACCCCATTTCACCTCTTAAGGGGTAGCGAACCCGACAGACGTTGTCCTGCCCGAACATTGATTTGCCTGCTATTAGCGTGTTCAGCAAACGTTTTTCCGATATTCGAATTTTCGATTTCTTTCATTTTAAAAACATGCTAATAGCTACAACTATTTTCATTATCCGTAGCGCGCTGGTCATCATTGCGGTTGGCACGTAAAGTAGATACCCGCGCAGCTGACTGTCTTCGACGACCTATGTTAGCTCGTCGTGCCTTTGTCATTGTAAGGGACACTATAAAACGACACCGAATTGTTTTCACAATCACTTGTACACAAACCAAATTTGAATGTCTGACTGACTGACTGACTGCGACGACCCTGCATTCGCTTCGCCCCCTGTGGGTGCAGGTAGCGGCTGGGCCTCCCAGGTCAAAACTGTCCTTCCGAGAATTGTCGGCACAAATAGCACAATAGCTCTGATGCGGATTATGACATGATTTTATTTTCCGGCTTTCCCTTTGGATTTTTCCGAATTTTCTTTTTTGCTAAACCACCTCGGGAGTAAGACGAACACAACAAAAGAAAAATCATCCAAATCGGTCAAGTCGTTCTCGAGTTTTTGCGTTACTAACAGACGGCGATTCATAAGATTAAAATTATATAGATAAAATTAAATAGAAAATTATCAAAAATTTACATTGAAATAATGAAAAAAAGTAATGAAATGAGAGAGAAATATATCAGTATTATTTTAACCTGCAGTACTTTTTGTCATCATCGATAGTTATATCTCCAAGGGAAGAGGGTAGCTGCTCACCCACGAAACCATTTGAAATGAAATTTCTCCTCCTTCTCTTCCCAGCCAAAATCAGTCGGATGTAATGGCGTTGGAACCTGAAGATGAGCGTGTGCCCAAATATTTGCTATATACGTTGTCCGCAGCCAATGTTGGCGTTGGTGCAGCTCAATTTTACAGGGAGGCAGAGCTGATCCGTCGATATTATTCTTCGGTAAACGGAATAAAAAATTGTGGCGGTCGGTTGGGCTATTCGGTGTAGCATAAAACTGCTGCATTAAATCTTGGCTCAGTATTATACAAAGTGGCTATCTAAATATTTACTATTTGCACTTTTATGTGTAAATATTTGCTTTTTGCATTTTAATGTCCACATATTTACTGTTTATGTTATGTATAAATATTTAAATGTGTAAATATTTACTAAAACCCTTTAAATTCAAAAACTTGTGAGATAGTATAATAACTGCATGGACGTGTTTAATGAGAAAAGTATAGATATCTGATACTGTCAGAGCTGAAATTTGGTAATACAATAGTTAATTGAATAAGTTAAATGAAAAAAATATCCAGCTTTATATTTAGTGAGGGAAAAGGGTCCAGCTGATGCAGTCAAAGATACAATGCGCCCAAGCGCATACCGATGCGCAGCGTCTTTCAGTGCATCGGCTGGGCACTTTTCCCCCACTAAATATATAGCTGGATGCTTTTTTTGGTTAAGTTATTAACTTAACTATTAGTTTACCAAATGTCAGCTTTTGCGGTATCAGTTTACTCATCAAATGATACCAATAATAATATTCTATATGCGATTTTTATTTTAAAATACTAATTTAAAACTTGGAAATTTTTAAATATGCCGTGCCTTGCTTTTCAAGTTCGATAGCATTTATCAAAATAATTGGTAATTAGTTGGCGTAAATCAGGTATTTTCTGTCAATGTCTGTTAAAATTATTTATTATTATTATTTTACATGTGTGAGAGGCTGCCGCAGCTACACCCTAAGGTCACTATATCAATAAGGTACCGCCATTAGTGATTTTTTTATATCTATCCTTGTCGCACAATTTTCTCCCACTGGAGATAAAAACACATAACCTAACAGATTCCTCACTTCACAAGTGCCATTACACCAGAAAGAAAATCCCCAAAAAGTAGTGTCTTCCCTATTGCACTTGGGAAATTTGTATTTGTTATCCTTATCTCACAATTTTCTCACATTCTCACGCGAGGAATGGAATGGCGGTACCTTATTGATATAGTGACCTTACTACACCCCCCGGAACTGCGCCAGCTGGAAGTCCATTCACTTACTAGTGATACCAAATAAAGCTTAGGAAAAATTTTCAGCTTTTGTGAAATGACTAATAGTAGGAGAGCTGGTGACATTTTTTGGTGATCATTTAGTTAAGGCCTATTTTTTGAGAGAATGTTGCTGGAGGCATCTATAAGTGTCATCTGTAAGGAATCTCCTAGATAGCGGTATCGGAGGGAGGCAGAACACCCCCAATTTGCACTGTCAGTATATGTCAAATTCGAGGTGAGCCGGTTAGGTTTTGTGTCAGTTTGTGTCAAAACTGACGGAAAACCTAACCTGCTAAGCTCGAATTTGACATAACTTACACTAAAAAAGTCCATAAGGGGCGTCTGTGGAAATTGAAACGTATGAATAATAGGTTGGTGGCATTGTAAGTCTATGTCAAATTCGAGTATAGCAGGTTAGTTTTTCCGTCAGTTTTGACACAAACTGACACAAAACCTAACCGGCTCACCTCGAATTTGACATATACTGACAGTGCAAATTGGGGGTGTTCTGCCTCCCTCCAATACCGCTATCTAGGAGAATCCTTACAGATGACACTTATACATGCCTCCAGCAACATTTTCTGAAAAAATAGGCCTTAACTAAATGATCACCAAAAATTGTCACCAGCTCTTAGACTATAACTCTAAACGGTCACTGGCTCCCGGACTATATCATGAATATGTGTGATGTTGCTATAGTGCCTGTCGTAAACAAAATAAAAATCTTAAAATG